>JAWWEN010034256.1:0-14615 GCA_035582955.1 Sycophila texana | reverse complement strand
ACGAGCGTACAGCTGACTACGGCGCTATCCACCCCGAATTTTCCTCCTCCACCTCCACCCCTTACCTTCTTTTTATGCTCCCGATAAACCGCCGCTACGGACGTAATAAAAGCAAGGACTTTTAAAGAGCGCTTCTCTTTAAAAGTCCATTTTTTTATCTCGAAGCTCCCTCGCATTGTCCGCGTATCCGCGAGTTTTAAGTTACTGCATAAATTGTTTTTTTTTTTTTTTTAAGCAGATGGCGCTTGATACTTTTTACAATAAAATAATAAATGTTGGAGCTTGGAGGAAGAAATTAAGTTTATGCAGCTTGGCGAGCGGCGAAAAAAGTATCGCGCGAGGAAAAAAGAAAAGATAGCGTGTGAGAAAGAGAGAGAGAGAGAGAGATAGATATAGAAAGAGAAAGAGGGAGGGAAGTGAGAATAAATGTAAAACGAGGAGCGGAGAGAAAAAAAGGCCTCATTTCGCGAAATTCAATTGAGCTAGTTTCACAGTACGTTGACTAGTCTCGGCGGGGCTGACGGCGCGGGGTTTCTCTATCGGCTATACGTAAAATCCTACGAATTACTTAGCCGCCGCTGCTCCGCTATGCAAATTTGTAAATTTTGCTTTCGCGTTCCTTCTCTTTTTTTCTTTTATTTCTGTTTTTTTTTTTGCTACCGCTGCCGGATATTTTTTTCTTTTTAATTAAGTCAACAAGCTATTGGGTTTTTTTTTTTTATGGAAAATTCGTTACTTCAGGAAAATGAAACTCAAGTTTCGGAAGCCCTTTAACTTTAATGGTTCAAAGTAACTTCATTACGAAGTTTCTCGATTACTTTTGTTAAATAACATTTATACTGGTCGTTGGATAGGCAATGGACTTGTCTTTGATATTTTTTTCTTTTCTTCTTTTTTTAATATTTTAACTTGCTTGGCTTCTGTTGAGTAATTGCTGAAAAAAACCGTACAAATGTTGCGAAAAGTGTCTATTTGATTAACTAAAGGATGAAGGGGTATCTCTTCTTTTTTTTTTTTATTAAATTCCACGTAATTAAGGTTTCTCTTATGCAAATCGATATTACCCTCGGCGAGTTTTCATTTGCTAACATACATCTAATATTCTAAATTTAATCTTTTAATTAGATTCGACATGACCACTTGATTAAGAAATGTCAAAATTTATAGCCTCTACCCTCGTTCAAGTTCTACTTCTGCGACTGATAATTTAGATCGTAGCCACGCCTTTAATTTGACTACACTGAAGTGCCCTGCACTCCTCCGAACACATTTTAAAAATGACCTGCTCGAATATAAATAGAAAGACTTGTGTTTTTTATCAGTATTTTTTCTTTAAAAGTAGCCTTTCCTTACTTTACTTTTTTTTTTATTGTTACACCTACAGCGTCTCTACTAAAATTCTTTTGAAATATTTTTAATTCAATTAACGCAGTTTATTTAAGATTCTGGTAATTATTCTACATTTCAATTTTAATGTACTATTGAAAAGTCGCCATAATAAACTCAATTGTGCTTTTAATTCCACCATAGGTCAAGTCAAACAGGACAACAACACTAATGAAAACTCACGGGTCAGTTTGAGTCGAGGCGTTAGAATTTCCCGCGCATAAAATTCCGCGTTCACGTCCCACTTGCCTTAATTTATTAACCAGACAGTTTGCCGCAAAAAAAAAGAAGAAAAAAGAAACGCGAAACCTGAACCGCGACGTTCACAATTAATTTACGGAAACGTCGCTTCGAGCCAACGACTCCATCGCTTTCTCGATAAAATCCCGCAAAATTGATCTCTCCGCGCGAAAATGATGTAGTATAGTCCCGCGCCACAAGAGGAGCATACCCACGTAATGCGCGGATACACCCGACGATCACATTAGGTAATCGATTTGGAGCAACCGCGATGCTCACAATTAATGCACGGAATTAAACGTCGCTTCGAGCCAACGACTTCATCGCCTCCTCGAAAATCACACAAAATTGATCTCTCCATGCGTAAATGAAGTAGTCCCGCGAGAAGTGCATATATATACACACGTAATACGCAGGTACACTCGATCGCGTTAGATAATCGATTTGGTGAAAATCCGCAGACTCGAGAGAAAAAATATCGGAGCGCGACGCAAAAGCGAACAATTCGCAGCTTGTGCTTCGGAGCGAGAATAGAATAGAATACAATAGAATGTTTATTATTGCAAATTACAATATTTACAAAAGGCAAATATCTTTGCGTACAAAAATATGTCATATAAATATCTGCATAAAAAAATATATATAATATATATATAATAATAATAATAGACGAGTATACTTATGCGGGATGCAGGAGTCGTGGCGCGCGTTCGACTTCCGGTGGCGAATGTCGTGCCAAATGTCATAATAGGCGCGCTAAACGTTTGTCGAATTAAGCAGCAATTTGCTGAAAATAAATCGCCGAGCAATCCCCGCGCGCCGCGCGATACTTGTTTTCGCTATTCGAGGTTACTTTCTCCCCGCTTACTTTATGAATATTACGTAATTGCGGCCGCTGCGCGAGCGAATTGTGTGCCTCGAGCTGTCGAGGAGAAAAGCTGGGAATTTTCTATGTGATTTTCGAAAAAGGGCTTGATTGCGATATTTTATTTTAAATTTTGCGCTCGTTATATATTCGTTATACATTAACCTGTTGGATTCAATTTGATTTTGAAACTTTTGATTAAATGTTAACCGCGCGTTGTGCGAACATATTATTTTACGAAGAATTTGGAGGCATATTTTTCATTATTTTCAAGTGGATGATTAATATTTTCGAGTGAGTCGTGCCGTGTATTTAGAGCAGCAAACGTAAAAATAGAATTTTGAAGAAAAAAAAAAGAAAGAAAGAATCTTTCTGCGCTTCAAAAATAAAACATTGTCTTGCCTCTTCTTTGAAGTGCATTAATCTAACGACCTAACGTACAATTTGCTGGTGCTACTAGCGCTATGATTTATGATGGCAAAACAGTAGTAAGTGGATTTCAGTTCGTGACATTTCTCAATGTATATGCAGAGACGTGTAGATTCTGGAAAATCACTGTTTCAGGAAAAGAAAATTGAACTCTAAACTCGATCGACTGAGCTTACGATTGAATCGAATGTAGTATTTCGCTATTTCATTATACCTAATTATTAGGGTGGCATTTAAAAATGGTATCTTTGATTATTTTTCTAAGAATATTAAAAGTATACGTTTTTAATTAAAATTTGAAATGTATAAGAACGAAAACTAAAATTCGTTTATGATTTAAAGTAAAAATAAATTTCTAACTTTAAATCCATATGGATTACGTAAATATATTAAAAACCACACAAAATCTTTTTTCAAAACTCTGTTCAGCGGTATACTTAATTACCATTATTAAGAATCAATGTACGTGAATAAAAAATGTATTTTGATTTGTAAATAATTTGTACTTTTTCGCTTTTATGTTAACCTGGCAAAGTAATGTCAAATCTCAATAAAAAAAATTTAAATATCCCGCTCAAACTTTATCAACGTTACACGGAGAAAAACTTTTTAGAAAAAATTACAATACATATAGTAAACCGAGTCACAGACTGGCCAAATGAAAAAATTTACCAGACTACTGGCGAGCATAAATAGTAATTTACGATCGTCAGTCTGGTAAATTTTATCACTCTAGTAACTTTTTTATAGAAAAAATTACAATATGTATAGTAAACCGAGTCACAGACTGTCCAAATGAAAAAATTTACCAGACTACTGGCGAGCATAAATAGTAATTTACTCTCGTCAGTCTGGTAAATTTTTTCACTCTAGTAAGTTACAGTTAAAATTACAATACTGTATAGTAAAAATTAGTTAAAGTCTAGTAATTTTTGCTCGCCAGTCTGGTAACTTTTTTCATTTAGCTAGTCTGTGAACCACTTACAAGTAGTCATATTATTGTAATTTTTGCTAGATTTATCGCAATTTTTGCTTATAAAATTTTCTCTTCGTGCAGCACACCACGGGAGGAGCAGTACCTCAAACAATTAAAAAAATTCCTTGACGCAGGCGCGGAACAAAAGACGAACTTCCGTAGGTGGGCCGCGCTCTCGCGTCAGGCCGCGCGATTTCCCAATCAAACGGAATTAACGAGGAGCGCAGTCGAAAATGTGGGCGCGCTAACACCCCAACGGCTTCCCGATCATTATTTCGGGATTTATGCCGACGGCGCGCGGACGTTTACGAGGCGCGAACGCTAGTTGGCCGGTGCCGCCTATTAACGGTATCCGCGTTTTGTCCTCGGCCCGTCATAATGAGGCGGGCCGCATCCGCGAATTTCGGCCAACTTCGCCGAAACTCCCCGGCGACCGGGCACTTAAGGCGGCCTTTACTGCAGCCGTGAGTCCTATTCCCTTCTCTCGCTCTTTCTCTCTCTCTCTTTGCGTCTTCCTGCCTTCTCCGAGTGGCCTGCGACAAGTGTACCGCGTGAATAGGCAATTAAACAGGGAATGCGGATAGCGAATCCGCGCTTGTTTTATTTGGACTTCAGAAGCTACTATATATTTGTATGTCTTTGGAAAGGCGCTCGGCAGCTTCATTTTTTGCTTTTGATATTCATCTGTGCAGATGCAGACTTTGTTGGGGCGAAATTGAATTTTAAAAGTAAACGCGCTTCTCTAAGGGATTTTATTATTATTTTTTTTTTTTTTTTGTTTCGCCGCGTGTTTCAGAGATTTTCCAGTTGCATATATCAAGGAGAATTGAGAAACTGGGCGAGGTTAAGTGTTCAAAGTTTTTTATTAAACCAGATTTTACACGGCGCTCGAGGAGCGCAGAGGGTACGCTGTTTTTTAATTGACTTTTGCTGCACTGTGAAATTATTCATTAAATCAAAGTAGGCGAAACACAGAGTTTTATCGAAAAAGTTATGGAAATAGGATTTCGTAGTGAAATGATTATTGTGAGACGGTAAAGATATTTATGTTCGTGCTATGTATCTATAAGATGAATTAATGATAACAAAAAACTGTACGTCAAAATCGAAATTGAAATACACATTATTTTAAATATTTTAAATTAAAAAAAAAAAAACTTTTTTGAAATATTAAAAGAAATTGAGAACGTTTTAATATTATGTATTTTTAGATATAAGATAATGAGATTTGTGATGCATACTGAACTCTCTCTCTTTAATAATTTGAAATAAAATTTGACTAAAGTTAATTAAATCGGGATTATATTAAGCTTTTTATTATTTTATGATGTATTATCTATATATTGAATCTTAAATCCGTCTCAAAGAGGAAGCTTTTAAAAAGATCGCAAAATTTGATGATATATACGCAAAAGATTTTTCATCTTAAAATATTTCAAAAATGCCACGAATTTCTTTATATCCCCTCTTTTTTATTTCATTTTATACTTTTTTATCTTTCACGGATAAATTTTCCACCTATACTGCTTTCGTTCAATTTCAATATAATAGTGACCACTTCGCCGTCTTCCTCTTAATAAATTTATAAACTCAGTAAAATTTTACGCGTAAAGAATTTTATTTTATTTTTTTTTTTTCACAATTTTATTCGTTAAACTATAAATTGTAGAGTTACAAGGGGTACATTGCGAGCTCTAAAATCAATACCATTGTAAGTATTCTAAAATTGCACCGTCAAAGTTATGTTGTTTCGGTGAAAGTGTGCGGATTGCATACATTCACTCATTATTCAATCAATAACCCTGTTTCGCCAAACTGTTAGAATGTATGAAATACATATTAAGCGGCAACCGCACACACTTTCACAACAACATATAACATTGACAAAACCGAAAGCTCGTTAACAACTCTATAAAATCGTTTTTATTACGACATCGACACGCGCCGCAAAATTACGATGTCAATAAAATTTCGAATTATTTACTAAAAAATAAAAGACTATACCGTTCGTTATATTTACAGATCGACTCGCTGAATAATTAATCATTCTTATTATTTAAAAGTCACGATAAGCATCTTCATAGTTACTTATACCACTAGCGTCGTTTCTTTTTGTGCTTTAAGGGATTACCCCAGTTAGGACGATTTAACAAATCGATTTTTCTTTGTCTTAAAATACTTTTTACATGTAGGAAAATGATATGCCAGTAATTTTACTTTAATGAAGTGAAAATGCAATTATCGATTTAAGAATTAAGTAAAAAATTCGAAAGTCGTCAACTCAATTTTTAATTAATCGACTTAAATTTACTTTTATATATAAATACATTTGCATTTTTCGTGCAAATGTAAATAAAAATTTAAAGCGAATAAAGTACCTCTCATATCATATAAAATAAAATAAAATAAAATAAAAAATTATTTTTCAGTTCTAAAAAAAATATAATACACCAGTGCAATATTAATTTAAATAAAAATGATTCGTTACTTCAATAAAAAAATTTGAAAAGGCATCATTTTTTTTTTTCAAAGAGGTGTAATAATCTTTTAATTACTTTCGCAGTGCTTTATCAAAATCTTTTGTGCCCTGACGATCGATATTTAATAGATTTTTTAAATAAATATGCACATTGGTGGATCTCGCCATTGTGCTCGGCAGGTACAATGGCTTGAATATATCCGATAATCCGGTTGACGACGCGATGGACGCGCTTATGTCAAAAGGAAATGAAATTTCCTCAATCCAGCCGAGCATTTGCATTCTGTAACGAATACGCGCTTCTCCTCTTTTGAATGAGAATCCTTTACTGCCTGCAATACGTCAAACCTGAATATGAGCCGAGATATATTAACCTGCGCTAATGGGCGCATAAAATTCTCGACTGACTTCAGACTGTATACTTCAATTTTTCGTAAAATATATTTTATAGGGGAATCGGGGCATAGTGGGCCACCAATATTTATTAAAAAGTTTCATTTAAATTAAAGCATTTGTATTTATTACATTGCAGTATTACTATAAATATTTATAATTTTTGTATACCGTAATACTGCAATGTAATAATGATAATTTTTTAAAATGCTTTAATTTGAATGAAACTTGTTAATAAATGTTTTTCACATTAAATGTAACATATTTAATGGGGTGGTTTTATTGATATGATTTGTTCAATGAGTCAATTTTTTTATACGAAATTGTGCGGCGTTTTATATTTTATATTTTATTGCGGTATTTTAGCCGAATCCCTGAAATATATATGCGGAGAACATAGCGAAGTTTAATACACGTATCTATATGTATACACCGAGAGAATCGTCAAAAAGAAGGCTGTGGCGGTCTGTCACGTAGGGAATATTTCCAGAAAATCACTGTAGATTTAACGAGAAATCTACTCTGTACTTTTGCTTAAAAAAAGACATTACATAATCTTAGCACGATAAATATATATAAATTTTTTTCAAGATAAATACACAGCTTATTTGCGCAAATTACAAATTGCCGCAAGAAATAGCTGCAATTTTTTTTAGTAAAAAATTTTTTCCGTATACACTTCAAATGCACGTTCTTCTTTCTCGTATTCGAAATGCTTTGCCGATTCCATGGGAAAATTCTGCGGTACGCAAAGAGACCCAATAGGTTTTCCGCATTGAAGAACATTTTAACAAGCAATCGGGATAGTGCACTTTTCAAAGTGTCGACATATTTTCTTTTTCTTCTTCTTTTTTTTTTATTATAATTTTGTTTAAACATATACAGAAGACATCGAAACGGTGTCGAGGATTTCGCTGAGGGGAGACAATGCGCAGGCCTCGTTAGCAAATATAGGCGTATACGTACGCGGGAGGCCCTTCATTAATTAAAAAAAATAAGATTACGCCTGTATACACGTGAAGGTATTGATCAAAACTCCGTCAGCTGCTCGGTAGGGCTTCCACGTAGCTGCCGCCACGCTACTGTGAAAAGCACGCGCCCGGGCTTTTCACGGCTGCTATCGATCGAACGAATTCTACGTTGCGTTGCTTCATCCACGTCGAAATATATACAGTAGGGAAAAAAATAGGGGGTAAAGAATTTTTTTTTAATAATGCACTAACTACCGCCATAGTCGTCGTTTATTTTATACATCCAACGAGTGTTTTGTTTAGGATGTTGTATTTTATTTATTTATTTATTTATTTATTTGTAACGTTTCCGTGAAAATTACCTAATGCGAAGCAGAAAGGATTTTGATCGCTTTTTGCGCCTGAAAAGAAGAGGCCGGCTCGGAAAGGCTCGTTTTTAGTTATTAAACAGTTGAAAGTGTTTCAAAAAGCACTGAAAAAATTATGACCTTCTGTAGATTGGGCAGCGATTCTTCCGTACTCTGAAAAACGAAAAATTTCTTCGTTGATTCTTTTTTTTTTTTTAAGATTTTTAGAAACTATTAATGGAAGGTATGAGCTTGCGAGCTTTTTATTTTTAAATCGTTATAAAATATTCAAGATGCCACTCATCGATTAAATAGCATAGAAAATGGACATCGCGAAGTATTGAATTCTGAAAGTAGGCTCTCCTCTAAATAAGGAAATTTATGTTTCATTAACAAAGTATTCCTTTAACTACAAAAATAAAAGACAATTTTAATAATATAAATAGAAACGATGAATTTCAAATGAAATATTATATTTACCTCGGTTTATAGTCGCAAGAATATAAATACCACGTTAATGTGACACGATTGTAGCTGAAGACATATTTACTGTATGCTCAAAATATTCATTCTTGTCAAAGCTGAACTGACTGAATTTTCTCGTAAAAATTACGTGAAAAAACGTAATCGTGGAATGGTTGGCAATACTCTAAATTGTTATAGAAAAATCAGTGTAAGTTTTACTTGAATCTTGGACAGTTGATCAAGCTTTGTAAATTTTACAAAAAAAGCTCTGTAATTTTTACGTGAAAATCCTCGTAATTTTTACAACAAAATTTTCTTAATATGTATATATATATATTGGCAGGTTGAATTCAATTGTTTTCTCTTTTTAGTTCTTCTCGGAGTATGTCTCACGGTCGCGATACAATAGAATCTTCTTTATCCCCGGCTCTTTTTGTTTAAAGCGAGATGTTTGAGTAAACAGCATCACTTGGCGAAGCTACTATCCCTCCCGGAGGAGGCGATAATTAACTTCCAGTTAACGCGAAAATCGATAGACACTATTGGATTGAGAAGTGCGCGAGTTAACAATTCATTAAGCTAAGGAGTCCTTTTGAATTGTTCCGCTTTGATTAAAAAAGTGAAGGGTCTTCGCTCGGCTCGTGAATTATACGGTGGCTCAAAATCCTTTGAGGAAGAAGACTCACTCGAAACTCGCTAAAGTTAATCGTAAAACTGATTTCAGCCAATTTAAAAGTTTTTTTAATGCTGCATCCACAAGTTTTTCGTATTCTTTTTTAGAAAAATATTCGCAAGGTTTTTAAATGAAGCAAATGAATTAATTAATGGATAATTTATAGCTATAATTCAAAAGGTTTTGATAAGAATGTAATTAACTAATTGGGAATATAATAAAATTTTACATTAATGAAGACGTAATTATAACTGAAGTTTATAGTAAATAATTTTCTGTAAAAAATATTCACGTAATCTTTTATCGTAAAAAATCTAATGCATCGCTATCTGTTATTTAGTACAAAATACATAACTTTTTTTTTTTAATGGAGTGAATATAAATTAAAAAGGATTATCCTTATGAAGTAGAAAAAAAAATTAATTCTTATATTTATACACGTGTGCGCTTTTATTTACTTATTTATTCTACAGGTAAAAAAACTATTTAGAAAGAAGATAATACAAAAACTAGTTGAAAAAGTGCAAAGTTCATGAATAATAGAAAAATTAATATAATTACCAAAATATACTTAATTGCAGTCTTAATGGATTGACGAATGTCCTCGATGTTATGACGACGCGTTTCAAAATAGAATTTCAATATCTTCTTAAAGTACAAACCAATACTACGATTAATATTATGTTTCTGAAAAAAAATGCAACATTGAAATAAATTTTCAATATATAAACAATTTCTAAACTTTAAACATAAAGACGCCATTTCAATAACAATAGAAAGATCAAATACTCCAAATTCCGCGAAAAGCTGCGATTTTTCTGAATTTCAGAAAGAATGTCTGAGAAAATCGAATCAAAACCCAATGGATTGTACCAAATAAAGCAACCGCAAAAGTAAAATTCACTTACGCTCGAAGTTGCAACAACAGATCACTCCTTCTCTCCGCAATAAATCGCAACCATTCACTCGATAAATGCTTATTAATAAATCCCGCGATAATGCCTCGTAAAATTAATTGTTCGCAAATAAAAGAAAATATTCGCGAAGAAACTTTCGTCGCGGCTTCGCTGATATATACGTACAACCAAGTAGATTTCCCATTGTCCCGCACAAAGGCCGGATTTACCGGGGGATTGGCGATTTCCAAAAGGGCGCCGAGACGATAATTACACTTTATTTTATGAATGACTCGATGAAAAGCTCAGGCGATCGTTCGACTTTGCAAAGTCCATTACGCGCCGCGTACAGTCTGCCAGGAGAAGAGGGAGGGGTTTAGGGAGGAGGGGAGAAGACGCCGGCGCGACAGGTGCAAAAACAGCGGCCATAAGCTATTTCGATGAGGCACTCTAACTGCCGGAGGATGAATCAAAACATCGCCGCTCGCCGGCCTCGGGTTTCATCCTTTCTTCGATCAGAGTAATTTGATAGCTCTTTTATTGCCTCTCCCTGTCTATACGGTATCACACGAAAAAAAAAAATCACGCGCGTACGATCGACTGCCAATCTTTCTTCTGGCCTCTGATTGATCGCTCTATCAAAGAAACAAATTGCGAAGAGACAAATTTATACGACATGGTGTAATTTCGAGGCTTACACGTGTATGACATTAATACTGTATTTAGAATTTTGTTGTTTTTGTTTTGTTTTTAGATGACACGGCAGCGATTGTGCGAGACATTTTTTTACGTATATAAAACGCTAATGACCGGTAATTTAATGAGGCTATATAAAAAAATAATGACTGATCGCTTTCAATTGATTGTGCATTAACTGCAGGTGTCACTGCGGATATTCTAGCCTCTACGAGCGACTATATCCGCAATTAAAATTAAATATGCCTCGTAAATCACGAGGCTCAAAGTGAATGCGCGTATAAAACTTATAATACGCCGATCGATGGACGGTAAGGGGAGAAATGCCGGCGGTCGTTCGAGTAACGAATAAATTACAAAATATCAGATGCGTTGTTCCGCTGAAGAAAGTTTAATGTACTTAAAGGGGCGGGGGAATGCATGCGAACGTTTGCTTGGGAACAACAATTCAAAGTGAGATTAAACTTGCGGGTCTTCTCGGACGCGCTTATCTGCTGCGGCAGTCAAGCCGAGGAGTGTAACTAAACGCTTATATACTTATATGTACATGATTCTTTCGTCATGGGCGAAATTAATATCTCCTTTCGCTCGGCTGTAAATACTTTTAATGCGCCTCCATTGCAGTCACGAGAAGCGCATTATTGTAGTCGCGGAATAAAAATCTGCCGTTTAATAAATTTTCCCTTGTTTAAGTAAAGAATGTAATTTATATGGATAGTGTTTGTTATTTATGCTACGACCGCATATACTATCTCTTATTGTTTTTTTGTTTGTAAGATTAATTTTTTAAGGCTAATTTTTTATTGTGCAAAGTTGAATTCGTGAAAATAATCACTACACGAAGAGAATGGCTCGATAAAAATTAACAAAAAATTAGCGTAATAATTAATGAGTGAATCAGTATCAAGTGGAGGTTTTTACTATAAGCTTTGTCAAATTTTATAAAAGTCATTAGCAAAAATTGCCAAAAGATAGCGAGCGAATGTTCAATTTTTATTATTCTTTGTTAGTAAAACTTGGTAACTTATCAAAAATAAATAAATAAATAAAAGAAAAAACTTAAGATATTTTTGCGTAATTTTTATTGAATTTCTTTCAATATATCCAATTAAATCTTTGATGCCTATCTCATAAATTATCTTGTAGTCTAGTAAAATTCGTATTATTTATAGTTAAAATTATGCAAAGTTTAATAGAAATTATCCAAAAGCCACAGAGCTTCAAGATTACCGTGTCTAAATGAGTAATTTGTTTCGTGCCATTCTCTCATTGTACACTTACAGTGAAAGTTCACTAAAAATTTGTGAAAACAGCTGTACACGATTCAAGAATAAGTGGAAAAATTTCCACTAATTTTAGTGATTTTTTTCGCATAGTATTTCAACTTTAGACGGTAAAAGACAAAAAAAAAAGGAGAGAAACGTTTCTATTTGTCTAATTCAATTTTGAATTCATTGCAGCCGACCAAGTTGAATGTGTACAAGAATGACTCGGAGAGCTGGGATTATACAACACCGGCGTTAGGTGAGTTCTTCCGTTTAGCTTATCGCCATAATGCTGCCTTACGGATAGTAATATTGATACTTCGGTTTCACGTTTTATTATCTAAAACAATTGGTCTAACATTGCACGGTGTAAATATACTCAAACAATAACGTGCCACTTTTATTCTGAAAAAAAAATAAATTATTCACGACACATATATTACCACACCGGGAAAGTTGAATTTTATACTCAAACGTATACATATATTACTTTTTTCTTTCATTTCTGAACTATTCAACAGACATATACGAATATTTGATTGAATGTACCTCTAAACGTAATGTTGATATGAATCTGTCACTTGCAATATCTATATCTCTGTTCATCCAAATTATACACTGGAAAAAAAGGTCAGTAACCACAACTAACGGTTAATTGTTTCAACTAGTATTTAGTTGAAACAAATCATTTTTGGTTGAAACAATTAAATATTTAGTTAAAACAAGGAATGGTTAATTGTGGTTACTGATTTTTTTTTTCTCAGTGTACTTTGAAAAGAGTCTTTATGTCGGTGTATTAATTATTTCAAAATTTGAATTTGTTGTACCGCTTCAATGTTGTTTCCTTTCCATCTGTATACAGTCAACATTCAGTGATCTATAAAAAAAAGGAGGTATTCAGCTGAAATTCTTCGAGTAATCCTTTCAATTCGTGTTTTTTTTTTTTCTCATCGCTACTTCAATGTACGGACTGTAATTACACGTGCAAAACATAAAACGTAAAATGCCTTCTCTCCTTCATTAAAAATATATACATATCTACTGCTCAGGTAAAAGCACAAAAGTCGGTATCACTGAAGCGCTACCTCGCCGTGACCTTCGTCGAAATCGTCGTCGTGTCTCTAAAAAAGAAAAATTTTACAATCAATCCATCCGCTGCAAAAACAAAAGCTATTTCCGCTCGCTAAAACTTCAATATACTCTCCCATTCATTCATAAAGAAGAAGTAGCATCGCAGCTCAGCTTCACGGGACGCGCTGTAAAATTCAAATCCTCGAAGCCACGGACTCAGCCGAACAAAAAGAAAAAAAAAACATTCCTATGAATTAACACAGCGACACTCTAAAAAAAAGATAAAAAAAAAAACTTTCCCCCGTCAGAGGCATGATAAAACATTCAGCGTCGCATAAGTAACGAGCGGACGGTCGGGCGCGCGGGTATGGGCCACGCAGTGGCACAGCCACAATGGGAGGCTCGGCGCGTGCAACATTGAAGGCGACCCTCGGCCACTTGATCAAACGGCTGCTCCGCTGACCTCCATCCCCAGGATGCAGGGGGAGTGCTCCGCCGAGGCGACGCGTACAAATGAATACCCGCGGGGCGTACGCGCGCCGCACCGGAATGGTCGGCATTTTTTTTTTTTTTTTTTTTTTTTTTTTTTTTTTTTTTTTTTTTTTTTTGTTCTCTCGAGGAGCCCGCCACACTACGACGTCATCATCCGCGACGGTCGCCTCTTATTTGTCCTTTTTCGCACGCCTCTTTTCCTCGTCTCTCGGCCCCGGCGATCGATCGCCTATCGAAAATTGTCAGGCGCCTGCGCGCGCGCGCGCACGTCTCTGTACCTGACCGCGCGCGGAAACATCGTTAACACGCGGCGTGAGGTCGGCGATACCTGTGCATTATACAGGCGGTTTATTCCCGGGACGATTACACCGGGCCATGCTAATGACATCAATTTGCTCGGATGCGCTCGGCCTGGAGAATCTCGCGCTCCCGGGAGTCTCCTTTTTCTTTGCTTTTTTTTCTTTATTCAGACTCGGACATCGGTTTGTAGTGGTTTCTACTTTTTTTTTTTTTTTTTTAAATAGTACGTGTACTGAGAAAAAAAAGTCAGTTGAAACAACGATCAGAGCGCATAAATTACCGACAATTAATTTTTTCCGTTGATTTAACTGAAATTGTAGACTGAGAGAAATGTTTAGTAGAAATTACTGTATTTCTTGTAAAAATTACTATACTGTATGGGAAAATAGTTACAGACTGCCATTATAAAAAAAATTAACATTCTTTATAGTAAAATTTGCCAAAAATATATAGTAAATTTTGCCAGTCAGTATTGTAATTTTCACTGTATTTATGGCAAAATTTGCTAATTTAATTGTTATCATAATTATTATACTATACAGTATAGTAAAAATTACTATACTATATAGTATAGTAATTTTTACTAAACATTTGTCTCAGTATATTGGTTTAATGAAATATTTATTGTTCTAATGAGATTTGTTTAATTGTTTCAATAAATACTTAATTAT
>JAWWEN010034245.1:0-14621 GCA_035582955.1 Sycophila texana | reverse complement strand
ATCAGCGTCGTGTACCGCTAAGCAGCACTGCACAAATCATCAGGCCGTGAAGAGGTCTGCACCTGCGCCGACTTTACTATATATTCGCGGTCGAAAGAATGACCGGACGACTGAGATTACAGCTGCGCGTCTCTGCTGAATCCCCGTCGATCCTGTCGTGATGCACGACTGCCTACTTCATCGGACCGCATTTTCTAATGGCTCGAGATTCGAGCTACTTTGCTATGGTCATGTAACTAAGTTTCTGTTTGATTGTTTGAGTTGGTGTGCTACACTTTTCAAATGTATTTAAAGACCTTATTTTTGTTCGAGACCTAACGGTGTTGGTGTAACGTTAAAACTTTTTTTTACGTTACTAGATTTCGTTTTTTTTTGGCTATGCTAATGACGATTAAAGAGAATGTAGTTTCTTTAGAGGGAACGGTAACTTATTTCACTTCACGCCTGCTTTGATAGGAACAACGGAATGTTAATTTAAAATTCTAATTCGATCGAGTTTTAATTATTTACTCACTGATAAAATCTGAGATCTCGCAAGAGATAAGCATTGTTTTGGAAGCAGCTTCATTTCCATCAGCAAAATATTTGTAATAGAACGTGAATATCACACGAATTTTACGGATGTTAATTTTTGTTGTATGTGCATTTTTTCATTCATAAAAAATGTGGAAAACTTCCACGATAAAACAAACGGCTAGTACGTGACTATTTGTTTTAATTAAGTATTGTAATTTTTGCTGGGATCATCCTACAATTACATTTATTAATAAAATTTATATATTTTATTTTTCTTGCACATAATCCACGAGCTCGCACATAATTACCCAGGAGCTCGCGCATAACCCAAGGGCTCGCTCATAACCCAGGAACTCGCACATAATTACTCAAGAGCTCGCGCATAACCCAGGAGCTCGCGCATAACCCAGGAACTCGCACATAATTACCCAGGAATTCGCACGTAATAATATAAAATAACCCAAGAGCTCGCACATAAACCAAGGGTTCGCACATAATTACCCACGAGCTCGCGCATAACCCAAAATTTACTATAAAATTTCTCTTCGTATTTATAAATTAATACCGTAGTCTCATTAAATTTAAATGAGACCACCCACTTTTTCATTCACTCGTTTCTTTCAGTCAAATTAAAAGAATAATATATTACGATATTTTATATTACAACGTGCGAAAACGCCAGTTTATCGCAAGCAAATTGAGGTTAGCGTGCGGTAAACGGGCGTTTTCCGCACGGCGTGCTATAAAATGATTTTCTATAAAGGACCACCCAATTCATTCGATTCTCCCAGTCATCTAACCTGAACCATCCGAGGCAGTTGCCGGCCAGTGATGAACTGACCGTCGAGATCGATCACCATTAGAGTGCGGTCGCGGAGCCATCCGCACCTGAGTCCGAGATTAGTGCACTCCAAGGAGTTGAGCCTGATCGGGCCAAGAGATTTGACGGGGAAGCAGATGAGGTCGCTAAGCTCGCCGACCTTGCGCCACTTGGTCGGCAGACGCTCACGCTGGCGTCTCGTCCACCACCACCAGACGAAGAACACCGCCGTACCGGCACCCACCACTGCTGCACTCACATATGCCAATCTTGTTCTGTCTGTTTCACAATTGGAATTTATTAATTGATTTGTTTAATTTTTAATTTAATTACAAATAAATCGGACAGATTTTATAAAATGGTAAACATTAAATAAAACTAATGTGCAATAAAAATAATGAAATCACAATTTTTTAAACGATTGATAGTAGAATGAATACCAGCATTGATTAATTTATTTATTTATTTATTTTTTTGTTTTATCAATTTTTTTTTATTTAGGAATGACAATTTCAAGTATTTTGTTCGTCAAACGTAACTGGACATTTTCGAGTGTTTGGACGAGGAAAAAATGTACTTTGACGGATGACTGCAGATGAATTTCTTGTCTAAATTTTTTCATCAAGTGCATTATAAGATGCATCGGTTTCATAAAAAATGTCTGAGGAAAATCGATATTCCGCGTTTGAATTTTTAGTTCGGTAAAATTATCGGTTATTAGTAAAAGCGGAACGACACATCCCGGACGTATCGTGTAGTTGTCAATGAAAATCATTCGCAGTTCGGCAAAGTAGGCGATCGTTTCTAATCAGAAAGCGTTGTAAGCTATAGCTTTACTGTGAAAATATAGTCGTACAAGTTGACATTTTTATTTAACCCCAATAAATATTTGTAAATCAATTCACAGCAAATAAATGAAAAAATAGTCTTTTTTTCCACTATCATACTCTTCGCTTTTTAACTTCTTAAAAAACTAATCACGCACGTCTTTATTATTTTTAGACTTAGATCCTTGAAAACAAAAAACTCGAACAGTAAAGTTAAAGTGCAATTGACAGTCAGCAAAGGCGTCATTTGAATTTTAATTTTTAAAACTCTTACGTAAATTTTAAATAATTATACAAAATTAGTCTATTAAACAAAACGAGATATAATGACGCTCGACTTTTATCTTTATTTAAATTTTTCGAATTCAACTCCTTCAAATGTTTAATTATTTTATTAAATGAACGGAAAATTACTGTTAATTAAAAAATACTAATGCCATAAAATGGAACGTTTAGTCTTCAACCGGCTGCTTAATTTATTTTATGCCGCAACGGATGTGTAGTCGTCTATAATAAAAAATGCATAAATTGAGGGAAATCAATCGATGGGTAAGTACACCCATAAATTGCATGCAGTGAGCCTGTCTTTATGGTTTATGGAGCGAAGAAGAATGTCGAGCAAACCGTCGTTTTCTTTTTCCACACGAATTTTTTTTTCTCCGATTAAATTCCTTACTGGCCTTCGAACAAATATAGATCAGTGCATTTTTCTTATATTTCGATCGCTTTTTTTACTTCGTCTTTAACACTGTTTTATTGTGAAATAAATCTTTAACGATACTTAAGTCGATTAAATCTTCACCACAAAAAATTGGAATTAGATTTTTTAATATGTAAGTTTTTAAAAGTTATATTAAATATTAATACTTTTGCAGTGAATTTTTTAAATATTCTGATCATTTTATTTACTTAAAAATTGATTAATTCCTGTAACACGCAAAAATATGAATATGTTTATTAAACAAGCAATTTTTCAGACATTAGATTAGGCACAGCAATACTTTTAAATATATCAATAATAAAAAATCCATAATAACAAAAATTTAAGCGATCCTCCTTTAAAATCAAAATAATAAAAAAAAGTATAGATAAGATAAAAATTACTCAACACTTTATGTGATAAATAATAAAAGGAAATTTCATTCAACAGTAACACATGTTCTTCGAGAAACCCCACAGCAAGTGACGAATATATAGAATGACAACTCGAATCCACTCCACCCCTGCTCCGAAGCCCAGAAAACTTAAAAAAAAATAAGTCAACGCCAGTCTCTCATCGAAGTCGATTAATACAATAAATAAATCCCTTACCCATCGTCGAGTCCCCGGATAAACCCAACCGCTGACGTGCAGTCCAGTGACGAAGGCTCACGTGAATTAAAGGGCTACTCCGAAAATCTCACTGGCGCCGAGGCCACTGGCAGTGTGTATACCCTGAGCCGGCTGCTGAAACACTGAGGCGCCGCGTTCACGCGGACGCCGCTATACTCTATAGCTGTGTATTGCGCGTCTCTCCTGCCGTCGCTTTATCGCGCCGGGCTCCCCTTGACTCGGCGTTCCTCTTCTCCGCGAGCGCGAAGAGGCACCGTTACGAGGCGGCGTCACGTGCGCCTGCCCGACGACTCCCGCGGCCTGTATATAGCAGACCGGCTCTGCCTGTAATATAGTGTGTGGTGCGCGGGACGGTAGTGCGTGTGCGCAAGTCGAGGATCGAAGTTGCGAAAAGACGCGCAGTTTTCGATCTGCCCCCACTCTCCATTTATCGTGGGAGTTCCGTGTTTAAACTTCATGATTTTTGTATACTTTACTCTCTGTTTGAATGTTTTTTTTTTAGAGATGCTTTGAGGATCTACTGGTGAATTTTTTAATTATATACGGTTTTTTTATAAATAAATTGATTGACATTTTTTAGTTGAGTCCATACAGAGTAGTGTCTTTAAGAGATGAATTCTTTAAAGTAAATGTGTAAAAGAATTGGATGGCAACAAAATATATTATTAAAATAAATGAAAGTTTAATAAAAAATATTGAATTATTTTATAATTATTAAAAAAATTTTATGAATGATAAAATTAAATGTAATGTTTTAATGGCTTACCTAACAATCGCTTTAAAGTTACCTGCAATCCGAATCAAATAATAAACTCTTGAATTTTTCAAATGCGAACTCATGACAATTGAATTGGCAATAAATTGTACGTCAAACTTTGAGTGAATCATTTTTTATTAAATAGTTTTTAAAACTTAAATATTGTATTAAATATGTGCTTCTATATATGAAAATTTGAGAATTTAAAAAATCATCGCCAATTTAGATCTTCTGCAGGTTACCGGAGAAAGTTTAAGGAAAAAATTATTGAAAATGGACCCCAGCAATTTGTGATAGAAAATAGAATTATTTGTGCCTTTATCACAATGTCAAAGAATCTATGTATCAAGTTGAGATTCTAAAAAAAGAAATTTATTCCTGAAATTGAGAAAATATTTATATATTATAAAATTCGGAGAAAAGTCGAAATTCAACATTTTATAAACAGAAAACTTACCTCGAAACGCTAAATAAATTTATTGATGATCCAATTTTTTAGGCTATTTTGATTCTGTAGGTACTATAGAATAACCTGAAGGAATACTTTCAATTTTTAATGATCGATTATGGCCAGACATCTAAATTCCAATTAGTATAAAAAAACATACCTGCAAGGTCGATATCGTGCAGGTTTCAAGTTTCTTATAATTGCACATTAGATTTAAAATTAAATTAGGCGTTTTCACCCGGCTTCACTCTAGCGTAAATTTTTCACTTGACTGAATACATACAGAATCAAAAAAACATTAAGATGCGAAAATTTGTAATATGTAATACACTGGAAAACTATACGGATCGTGTCTGCCCGCCGGGAAACTAATTTTTTTTATGTAAAGAAGTGAAAGTATAAATGGTACTTGAAAATATACTTGTTTTCTTTTTCTAATTTTGGTCATGAAGAGAAACAAAATTGTTTTCTATATTCATATATAATTATACAATACATTATCATGCGTAAATTTTTATAAACAAAAAAACGAGTCTTTTGAAAATTATTTAAAAAATTATTCCCTATATAGAAAAATTTTAAATAAACAACGCAATTATATTTGTAGACAGATTTTAATAAAAATATTATAGCAGAAGCTATAATAAAATGATAAAATATTATACATCGTCTAAAAGTCTTCCTGCGTCTTTATAAGGAGCGATAAATGAGCAATTTTGATGAATGCAACAGCTGCTGCAACAGCTAGACGGCCTACGCCATGCAGTCGAGGAAATTGCGAATAAGTTCCGCCTTTGAGTCAGAAGGCAAATTGTCGCCTCTCGTCGCAATGTCGTATAATAGTGCGCTTGGAGGACCCCCCGCATACCGTTAATTTTTTTTTTCTATTTGATTTCAAATTAACGGGAGATCGAACCGTTATATCACTTGGCTGCTCCCATTTTTGCAAGCTAAAATTTTGCAAGTTTCTTGACTTTATATTCGCAATAAATCATTTGCTGTTGATTGTAAAAATTTAATATACTTAATATTTTTTTACTTTAATGGTAAATTAACGTTGAAGATGTCTCGTCAAAATGACTGTTATATATATGTGCCTATATATTACACTTGCATTCAAGTCCCAACTTCTGAGCTTCCTCGACGATTACTCTATAAGCTTTTTCCGCTTGTTCTCTTCATCTTCCTTGATGGTAGCATATTCTGTGTACTTGTAAAAGAAGGCTAAGGTCCCAAAAATTACAGTGCCTACTGTCATTAGGATGACGTACATAAAATTTTCGTATACCTGAAAGCAAACAATAACACTTAATTCATTTTGATAACTTCAGAGTGGGAATAGTTTTTATTTTTAAGTTTACTTACTCTTCGTTTTATTGGTTTTAATTCTGTAATTAGGATGATAATTAGATTTCCAAAGACTCCTGAGAATAACCAGCAAGATTGAATTAACGTCTTCATACTTGGTGGCGCTTGAGAAAAAGCAAATTCCCCCATTATCATCTCTATCATAATTTCGCTCACAGCCAGAAGGATTTCTTGGGTTAATATCCAAAATATATGCACCGAATTGGGTTGGGTCACTGTTACAATTCGAGCCACCACTTTTGAATTAGAGACATACCCCAAAATCGTGTAAACGCCACCTACATTGATAGGACAGTTAGATCCGACAAGATGATCGTTCAGGTATAAATCGTATTTTTTATGGATCACTTTTACGAGTTCCGTCTCCGAAAAATTTTTTGACACTGTAATTTCTTTTAGTACATCACCATTGTGTACTAATTTTAAGGTAGCTTGTTCTTCCGGAAAATCCTTATCGATGTATATTAAAGTTCGAACTAGAGGATTTCCTACTGTAGACTTTTCGACGTTATCGATAAATTTGTAATTCAGTCCTTCGTTGGTTACCGCCCAAGAAGTTGCTTGATTTTCGTTTACTTCCAATTGGCCTAAAAAATTTGATTCACTTATAGTTATCAATCATTGAAAAAAAGGTCAGTAATCACAACTAACGGTTAGTTGTTTCAACTAATATTTGGTTGAAACTAGTAAATATTAGTTAAAACATATAATGGTCAGTTGTGATTACTGAACTTTTCTCTCATTGTATAAAAAGTCGAATTAACTGATTGTAAGAAAAAAGTTACCTTGAGTTAGTTGTGGAGCATAGCCGAGTATTTCGCAGTCCTTAAAGTCCGCCTTATATTTTAGTAGCTTCTTTCCACTTGCTGGTATACTGAGATGTTCCCACATGTTTAGCTTTTCTAATACAAACTTACGTTCGTCAATAACGATGGAAACATTGCAATCCAATGTATTAAAAACTCTAAGCTGCGCATTGCCTGGTGTCGGAGTTACTGCATATGTAGGCTTCAAAACAAACAATTAACATCTACGAATTAATTAAAATTAAATTGTTTAATGATCTATTTGAAAAAATGTATTGAAAGTTATTCAAATTTAATGTTTCTAAAAAACCGAAAAAAAAAATAAGATCACTTTATAATTTTTTAAGAATCGACATAATAACCGTAATCAGAAAAATGTACATGAATTAATGGTTAAAAAAATTATTGTTAAATTACCGTTTATCGCACTTACTTCGAGATTCATTTCAAGTACACCGCTGCAAACGAACGTAAAGGCTAAAACGAGGCATCCAACGGTAATCTTTCTCAACGAAGTTCTTAAAAAACAATACTTTCCGAGCAGTGGATAAATGTAGTTATGAAATATTGGAACTAATATAATCACAAACATAGGATTGGCAGCTTGTATTTGATCGGGTTTTATTAAGTAACCTTTGAATTCGCCATCCATTCGAGAAGCTTGAAAAGTCCACATGGAGGATTGCATACTGTAGAGTGTCCAGAATATTGGCATTGGCAAAAATAATTTCAGCACATGAGAAGCAGATTTAATATCCTCGATCAGTTTTAGATCGTACTTATCGCCAGCGTAATCCAACCAATGCGAATGCTTCTCTTTCGATTTGATTTTTTGATGTACAGCATGCTGTATATCAAATAATGAGGATTATTGTTTGGCATTCGCATCTTCTTTGAAGTTTTTATCGAAAATACTTACAGATACGCATTTTACGATGATCAGAGCCGTATTGCCTTCTGGTTTGTTTATTGTAAAAAATCTCTTAGTTAAAAGGAACGTCACTACATAAATTTAGAAGATTATGTAAAAACTTTAAAATATAAGTTGAATTGTTTATTGAGCAGATTTACCTTCTTTAAAAGGGCGGATAAAAAAATTATCTAAAAAAAGAGTACACTAATTAGTACAATTTATCAAAGTAGTTTATAAATTTTTCAATTTTTGCAACGCATTGAAACCAAAACTTTAAAAGTAAAACTACTTAAAATAAAATGGGTTCAGAGTCTTCTTAAACTTCTATAAATTGTATTAAATAGTCTATTCTTTTTTTTTTAATATTTTTCTTATCCGACTCTTTAAAGGTGATGAATCCCCTTAAAAATAATTGCTTAAATTACCAACTGCGAGTGTGAATAAAATAGCTGAAAATAAAAAAACTAGAGGATAACAAGTTATTTCTTGAAAACACATAAAATCTTTTCGTAAAATCGGCGTGATGGCGTAATTACTCAAAGAGCCGATATTATTCCCTATATAAAACAGTGCGAATAGTAAGGATAGTTGTTTTGACTGCTGTGGAAGTACAAATTGATCGCCTCCGAAGGCAACGACGCAGGGCTTTATAGTTCCGAATCCTAATGCTAATAAAATTATGCTCAGTATTGAGAGTTCTCTAAAATGAAAAAAAGAAATACAAAAATGTATGGATAAAAATGAATATTCAAGCAAGTATATTCAAATAATAAAAACGGTTGATTAAAAACTCTATAACTATATAAATAAATAATAAAAAGATATAAATAAATCAATTATATTTATTAAATAATATATATTATAAGTATTATATTTATAGACCTGATGAAAGGGACAACAAAGTCGCCGAAGCGTCGTTTAACATTATAATAAATTGATTGATCGTTAAATCAATCGCTTTTGTTATTTCATAAATCAAATTAAATAATAAGAAATATGTACCTTCTTGGTAAATGAAAGACCGTCACTGAGCTTCCACTAAGCAGTAATAATGCAAATATGACAAGAATGGAGAAACAAATAATGCATTTAAATTGGCCTAGCCAAGAATCACTCAAAATTCCACCTAATAGTGCAAAACTCATCATAGCAGTTATAAATACGTGAACGAGAATTACCGATTCCGATTCTTCATATTTTAAAACATCCACTAAATACAAAGCCAAGATAGCTAAAAAGAAATGTATATTTAAGAATTTATTTTCTCAATAACTTTCAATATTTACTTACTGTTTACAGATCCGTAAACAAATTTAAGACAAGTCGAAAACACTATTATACTTATTACTGCTTTGGGGAATCGATAATTCTGAAAAACATTAAATAATTTATTGTTAGAGTATCTGTAGAAATTGTCAAAAATCCTTTTATTTTAAAATTTTTTTTATTTCCTAAAATTCAAAACTTCTGAAAAATTTCTCTTGTATACTAGTTTTAGTTGATTGTTAATTCAATTATTCCATTAATTAATTAGTCAATACTTTAAAATCAAAAACTTACATTTTCATTTAATTTAGAATCCATCGTGCACGTCTCAGTGGCTGCAATCAATAAATGACATTAAAACAATTTTTTATGTCTTAATTTATCATCATTTTATCTAAAAAAAACAGAATCAGAAGATGATTTATTGTCAGCTGTAAATAAAAGTCAGATTTGTTAAGATATCAAATTGTTATGATCCTTATGAATTGTATATATGTAAATTGGATATCATAATAAGTATTGAGATGTATTAGATTGAATCAAATTACGTTATTCAAATTCTATATAATGTTCTAATTCTGCACAACATATTATACAGTTGTATATAACTTATACCCACTTTGAACACAGTATATAGAATCATTGTTTGATTCAATTCCTATACAACAATTGTATTGTATTCAATAACTTCTATTTGTTACTGTTTTAAATTAAAATGAAATTCCTTCTAAATATGATTAAGTGAAACTTATTCTTACTATTTAATATTAAAACTCATTCTCATCTACTTTATTCAACATGAATTTTACTTAAAATAATTGCAAAAGGGCAATTAATTATAAGACAAGTATTTCTTAAAAGGTAATTCGTAGAATAAATATTAATAAAAAATATACAAATAATTTATTTTTATATAATAACCTATTTTATTAAAAATTACACAAGACGTAGTTTCACGTTAAAATTAGAAAAATATTGATAATAAAATAAAAATAAATGTAAATATCTAAAATTTAAAGGAAATTAAAAAGAAATCTAAAATAATTGCATCAATAATCAATAATAATTTGGAACTAAAAAAAAAAAAAAAAATTCTACCATGTTACCTAAAACCTTTTTTTTGAATATGATAAAGCTCGCTCTACTTATATCACAACCCAATTAAATATTTCGAGCGAGTCCATATTTTTCCGCTGCTTCGAATCAATTTAATCGCGATTTGCTCGCCCGAGGCTCTTTTAATTGTGTCCCCGCGCGTGCTCTCCTTTCCCGATAGGTAAGCAGAGAGTTTTTTTCGTTAATTATTGTTTAATTTAAAAACTCGCACGGCCACCAGAGCTTGCGGCGTCTCTGGGCGCGAAGATACCGCGACCGCAAACGCTGCACTCGGCGCGAATGCGGTCGCGGAACAACATTAAAGGGAGGATGGGGAGGTAGCACTTCGCATACTTATAACGGCGTTATACATTATGTTAAGTCGGGGAGGATTTTCCTCGGGCCACCTCCTTCGTCTCTCAGTCTCTTTCTCCTCGGGACTCGCCCTCGGCCTTCCCCCCCCCCCTCCTGCTTTAATGCTCGTTTTAACAAGAGTCACCGGGCGAATAAAAGTGCAAGCTCGCGTCACTTTCAGCCGGCTTTCAGCCGCCCGAGGCGTGTTTAACGATTCGTAAAGCTGGCATTGCAGCTGAATCCGGGGCTCAAAGATACCGCTGCAACGACCTTAACGCACGTAAAAAAAAAGGGACGCAGCGTACGGGAGATGTGTACGATCGCCGAACGCGCCTGAAAAACCGACCAACTTTATTTTCTCGACACTCGCGCTAGCTATTCTATCTCTTTCTGCTTATTTTTCTTTTGTTGCTGTTTTTGTTTGTTAGTCTGTGAAAAAGGGAGCCGCGAACGCACGTACAGCCCTCGACAAACTCGTCCCCAAAGACACCCGGAGGAAAAAAGATTGTAAAATTTTCAGCAGAAAATAACGCAGAACATTCTGCAGAAATGGCAAATTTCTGCACACTGAGAAAAAAATTTAGTTGGATTAATGATTCGCACTGTTAAATACTTCAAAGAGAAGAAAGCTGTTAATTTAACAATTTAACTGTTAATCCAATAATTACATAGCAGCACTGTTAATTTAACAGCGTAGAGCTTATCTTAACAGAATTGTTATCTTAACGATACCTCCGTTCAAACAACGATGTCACTATCAAAATAACAACTTTTTCTGTTGGAAGTATTCAACAGCGCGAATCGTTGAACCAACTATATTTTTTTCTAAGTACAGGATCTTCTGCAAGGTGTTCGCCGGCAGAAAATTTTGCAGAAATTTCTACAGAAAATTTGTAAAAAGATCACACGTACCTCGATGCAATTTGTAAAACTGAACAACCGCAAATAAAGATCTCGAGTTAGCCCATCATCCGAGCGAATTTATTTTATTTCGGTAAAGGGTATCCAGCCACAAGTAGGAAGTCGGTCGCACCTGACGTGGTCAAGGCAGGGGTTGCCTTTGACTCCTGGCTTTAGGGGGCAGCCGGTGCCGGCTCTAATTTCAATATCCCGCGCCGAAAAAAAAGGGACGCACGCGTGCGGGATGCTGCTGTTCGAAGGGGAAAGTAGAGGTACACGTGTAGGTGAGGCGAGCGCGCGTATACATTATTGCGCGGGCGCGCACCGAGGACGCTCGTGAAAATTTAATTAAAACGCGCGCGCGGACAAGTTCATTTCGACGCCGCCGGCTTTTTCCTACATTTTTCCCGGAAGCACACACGCTTTTCTGCAAACATTTCGGTGAGCTTCTGTTTGCCATTCTTCCCCTCTCGCCTGTTTTTTGCGCTCTCTCTGCGCTGCGCGATGCGCGCCCAGCGGGCCTGCGTAGGCGCGTAACCCTCCGGCTGGAATTTGTTTATCGCTTAATGCTTTCTCTGACTTTTATTTTACGAATACGCGGTGGCTATTTTCTGCCCGATTGCACTCGTTTTTTAGTATCGTACCTGAACACGCGCGCATATTGGATTCGTTTATTTAATATCGGATATAATGCATTGTGTATTATGAGCGTTCGCGGGTCAACGGATGCAAAATGTTTTGCGCATTTCATGATTTCACGCATCAAAAAGTTTTTGCTCAGGGAAATATTACCCTTGGGAATTCCGATGTTTACTTTCAATAAAATTGCCGAATAATGAAAGTTTTAAATGAAACTTAAAAAGTTTTACTCGATTGTTTGAAGATTTAAAAAAAAAAACATTTAGTGCAAACAGGCGTAATCCTTATGTACTGTATAGAAAGGGGTGTATTCAGTAAAAAAGAGAAGGTTAAAAACGTATTCATAAATTAAAACATTATTTATTTATTGAATTATATGTCAACACTAATGTAAAGGTAAAAGGCTTAAAACTTATCTTTTAAACAAGTTTTTTTTATTTTTAGTTAATTGCTTTGTAAAATAATTTATACGACTTAAAATTTATTTGTTAACAAAATAACTTCAATGGTAGTGCCATAGTTATGTATAAAGTATAAAGTAATTATCTAAAGTAGCCAAATATAAAGTAATCTAACTAGGACAGCATTTCAACTTTAATTTTATTTGAAATTTTAATTAACATTTTATTATACTAAAATATGTAGCAGTTGTTTTAATAATTGTAAGTGTGTGACCTACAAAATCGTACTTATCCTTTATATGCGTACATAAAACAATATAATATATTCAATGACGCACGCACTTTCTATACACATTTTTAAGTTCATAGTTTAAGAAATTTAACAGCAATGTGTTCGATTATTTCAAATTGAACGCTTCTTTTTAAATAAAGGAAAACATAAAGGAAAACATGCTTCACATTAAATGCACTGGGGCTCTCACCAAATTGATTTTTAGTTTGATCTTCTGTACGTTCTATTTTTTCGTATTTCTGTTCACTGTCAATACAAGTCCCATGATTGTTCCCGTTTTATAAGCATCAACGCACAAATAAACGTTCGCATTCTTGTTTTTTAATAAGATTTTACAAAGTAGGAAAATACAAGGGCAGAATACAATAAAATAGAAAATAAAAGATTCCATTTTACTTTATTTTGTTCAAAGCAAAACGCATGACAGCCCTCGTACTTTTTGCCTTCTGTTCCGCAAAGATGCGCCATAAATATGACTCGGTCGAATCCATAGCCCAGAGCTAACGCTCGAACATTTTTCACCCAAGTCGATCTAAAAATCATAGCGTCGAAGCTGCAATAACACACCTCGCACACATCGGGGGCGCGCGGACGTGAAAGCTAAAGCCAAAGGAAATAAAAAGATGAGGACGTACGACCGCGCACGGTATGTGTATATACGCGCGGAAACAATTCGCGTTGTCAGATACGCCCGCGATGGCTCGTCTTCCCCGGCCAGATGAAAAACGCGACCGACAAAAAAATTCTTTCTCCACTTTGCCGCTCGTAAATGCGCCCCACCTCTGTGCGCACCGCCTCGCGGCGGGAAATCGTCGCAGTCAGTCTCTCCCGCATCGGAGTGTATTTATGCGCTTCGGGTCGGAGATGAAATATGGAAATGCGATTGAGGCGCCGATACAGTTTCATATGAGTGTTTTTCTTTTTACGCCGCGGCGACTTAATGAAATGCGCGGTGAGATCGCGTCTGCCGATAGGAGAATGAGCTCGTCATACTTCATTGCGATGGTCTTTTTTTCCAGGCCCCCGAGGCCCATCAGTGCGCGTGCCCTTCGAGCCTCGACGACAATAGGCGAATAAATCTCGCTTCGATGTGCGAAGGCCGATTCCCACCTTTTACCTTCGTCAACCTGTTATAATTATGGAGCGCTCTTTGATGATTAATGCTTCGCGCGTGCAACTGCTGATCGACGCGTCTCCGATGACGATTTTACAGTGATTTCAGATCATCGTGTGTTCGGCTTTAAAAAAGTACGTACTATTATGGATGAAAAAGCAATTGTCTGTATACTCCAAATTATTTAAATTAATGTTTCAAGTCAACGTCTCAGCTTGTCTTAATTGTTATTGTAATTTATTAGTATAGAAGTTTTCTTTGCTTTTACATTTTTGCGTCTTTATAAATAACTTTATTTCAAGAGTCTGTATAGACAAAACAGAATACCTTTCAGACAAACGAGTGATGACTGTTTGAGTCATCGAAATTTATTTCTATCAACTTACTAAAAATTTCAATAGTCATTTATAATATTCTTAAAGAAGATTGTTCTGCAGTATGTACTTCTATTTAACTTTCTAAATTTATTAGAATCGCAGTAATTTTTTTAAATTGATATAGAAAATTTTATAAGAATCTTATCATTTTTTCGATATGTATGGATTGCTTGTATTAGAAGAACAACGGATAACAATATTGATTAAAGAATAAAAACAAGTGCAATATTCCAAATTTAAGTTTTTTACCTACAGATACATTGAAAAAAAATTTGGTAATTTTAATTAAATATTTACTTCAATAGTACTTGTTAAATATTTTTTTTGGATCAACTAAATATTTCATTAAAACTAAATGAATTTGTTTCTAAATAAATTAAGTAGTTTCAAAAAAAT
>JAWWEN010034234.1:0-14624 GCA_035582955.1 Sycophila texana | reverse complement strand
GACTAAAAAGTATCACTTTACTCCCTCTGCGGAGGTCAATAAAGTGGACTTTTCAAGTGATTAGGGTGAAAAAGTATTTTCTAAATTATACACCCAAAAGTTCTATCTCAAAGTTACACGAACGAACCACTGAAAATCTTTGCACGTCGGCAACCAGGAAAGAAAGAAAGACAAAAAGGAAAAAAAAATCTAAATACAAGTAAAAACGTTATGCTTACGTCGGAGAAAACAGCAGCCAATAAAGAGAGCCGCGTCCTATCGGTCGCTATGAGTCTCGTCCCATCGCAACGCGATAAATCAGCGCCGCGTTTTACGCGCTGCGCGGCGACGTAATACGCGCGCCAATGCGAGGCGGTGAGTCGGATTTCTTTCGTGCGGCTTATTATGCGCTCGCGCGCCATGCCCCGAATGTATCTGCGGCGCGCATCTTCCGTCCCCGGCGCGCGCCAAGATTTATCGCCGCCGTCAGCATCGCCTCTCGCGCAGGTGCTGCTTGCGTTCGGCGACGTCTTTTCGGAATGCCAATCGCGCGCTCGGCGAGGCATCGACGCCGCTTATGCATCCTTACCACCTTTTTATCTGCTCACGGATTATCGATATTATCTTGCCTTTCTGTTTGTCCTTTCCGAGTTGGCGAGGTGATTTTTAAAGGCTCGCTGCTGGCTCGGCTTGACTGAGGAAACTCATAAGCGTTGCTGTGGACTTATACTTGGACGTGCGAGGAAAAGTTCTTTGATCTCGATCGATTTTTTGTCAAACTGATATTATGAATTGCGACCATATTCTCTAAATTCCTGCCAGTGAATTTCACTGGATGTATTTTCTAGAGTACACCAAAAAAAAAAAGTAATTCTTACTGTTTCGCAACAGTAATATCTGCTAGACTAGAAAAAGTAGATACTGCTTTGCAAAATCAGTAAAATTAACATTTTGTTCAGTAGAAATAACAGTTTACTTCCCAACCATAAAGTAGATCTTACTTTACAGAAAAGTAGATTCTACTGAAAATTCGGCAAGTTAAATTTACATCCAATTTTACAGTTAAATCTACTGTGCAAACAGTAAGAACTACTTTTTATTTTTTTCGGTGTATGGAATACTAAATTTTCATAATTACTATGTTAAGTAGCCATGCCTATAAAAATATTCTAATTAATAAAACCTAAAGTTATCCTCGTGTTTTACAGTGACATAATTACAACTCGTCTATGAAGGGATATATATTACATGACTTCGATTTGAACAAAGTGACGGATGCAGCGGTTATGCCTAAAAGGTTATACCAATTTATTGATTTATTGTTATTATTCAATAATAACCTATCAGTAGGTTGTATTATTGAATTATACCTGTTTATACAGACGAAGAAAAATTTTGCATTAAAAATTTACTATATAGTATTTACTAAAACAAAGATAAATTTGTAAAATAAAAAATTACTATATTTATTTATTCATTTTTTACACGTTAAATTGACTATGTAGCCCGATACAAAAATGTAGCAATATAAATCTTAACTAAACTAGCTTAAGATCAGAATTCGTTTGTACAAGATGGTTTAAATATGGTTATAAAAAAATTGTATATACTAAAGTGTAGTCAAATTTTCTATATTTATAAAATAAAATTTGCTAGCAATTGTTCCACGTTTTTTTTTCGAATTTGTCCTTCTTTTAGTAAAACTACTGTAATAATTTGTAAAGTAATATTTTTCTTTACAGTGTACTGACATAGTTTTATAAAGAAAATTTATATTCGTGCAAAAGTATTTAGTTTCTTTCGCTATCTAAATCGCTCCTATTTATTAACAAAAAATTGAGTCTAATTATCTTATCAGTCTGATTATCTCTGATTATCTTATCAGTCTTGCAAGTAACAGTTTTTTTTCTTGACACTAACTGGGTAATGCTGATTTACAAACGAAGAAAATTTCTCAATTCATTTCAAGTTTCACTGTAAATTAACCCTTTAACTGGTAAGGCTTTTATAGCTTTTCGTGCCAAAACTATGAGCCACAAATACTATGTTTAGGTGTAAAAAATATTGTTTTTAGGGGTTTAAAACCATTATGAAATATCGAAGTTATCCAAATATGCGCATATACGTTACATAGCCATAGTTTTGGCACGACTTTTTTTTGTGCATGTATGTTACATATCCAGTTAAGGGGTTAAAAATACATAATTAATTTCTTACTTAAAAAGGCGACTTTTTCCTTCGATTCGTAAAAAGTTTGCAACAATTTTCAGTAAGAAATTTTCCTCCGCGTGTATAAGTGTAAACTACATACACCCCATCGCGAAAAAAGAAGAAATCAAGCAAACAAAGCAGCTTTTAAAGTAACCACATAAAACGCAGACCTGACCCTGGCATTGAAATTTCCGTCGCACGCCGAGAGAGGAGGAAAAAGGTGCGCTAACTGAAAGACACCCAAAGGTGCATCAGTCGGCGGCAGATGCGCTGGCAGCTCCTAGGCTCGGTGAGCGCGTGTCGCTGCGGCTTTCGCGCACGCACATTTCGCGTGGACGCGTCGCGCTCGCAAAACCCCGAGGACGAAGTTATTGCCCGTCTCGTTGCCGCGCGGTGTAACGCCCAATAAACTCGGCAATATTTTATTGGCGGCGAATCTGCACGCGAGACGTGCAAACCCCCCCTTTTGCCTTTGCGGGATTTTACGCTCTTCATTGTTTCTTCCTCCGGTCGCGATTGATTTATCAGCTAAATAAAGCGTTTAACATGTTTTATCGGTGACAATTTATTTATTTATACTCCGCGCGAGCTTGTACCTCGACGCTCGCTGCTTTCTTGCCGGTTGACGGGTTCAATGCCTGAAAAATCTTATGTAACTGTATCTTTTTTTTTATGTTTCATTCATAGATCTTGGAGTTTTACGTGCATGAGTTTGCTTAACATTTTTTAGTAAGCGTGCCATTTGGTTTTTGTCTTTTAGTTATTAATTAGCTTTTTCGATGGGTAAATATTTGATTTTTTGTAGGAGATTGGTCTGATGATTAAAGAACAAGATTCTTGCAGTTTTTATTGGGCTTCTATTTTATATTAAGCACACTTGATCCAATGTAGATTAACTTTATCCTGTTAGAAAATTAACCATTGTTTTACCACTTATTAACTATATTACATGTAGAAATTTGACCATGCTTTAATCAACAATTAATTCAGAATGTGGTTAGAAATTGGTGGACAACTATAAATAGTAGGCTGGTCAACGCATACACGGTTATATGATAATTAAATCGGCAATTTTTTTTTCCGAATAAAACTTTAAATATACCGTTACAATATTCACAACGATAAGACTGATGCGACGTTATCAACCGAAATTGATCAGATTCTGAAAAAACTGTCGCCTGTACGTGGAGTTCCTCAATCAAAATTTTTACCATAATTTGACAAATTATCAGAAAATCAATGACATTATCTATTTACAGAGTAACTAAAAGGTTGCCTAATCTATTTTCTAAAGAATTTGTATGCATACGAAAGAAAATAAAAAATAATATAGTATATATTCTACGCCCCAAAGAGTCACAGGCCATATAAAAAAAAAGATTAAGACAAAATTTTTTCCTTCATTTTTAACAAAGTGAAAAATCTTCAACGGCTCGTCAAAAAGACGCGACGAAACAATGAAGGACCATATATCGCGCATAAGAGGAGAAGGGAGCACGCGACGCTCGTAAACGCGCGGGCATTAGCATACACGAGGAACGGAGGGCCGAGACCACCGCCAGCGCAGCCGAACCGGACCCTGCCCAAATTCTGCTCCGTGATTGATACACCCGTCCTCTCTTCGCCGACTAATTGTTTTTATCATTAAGAATTTGGAATCGCGCGAAAAAATGCCATTTGTCTCTCTCCCCCCTTTTTTTTTATTTGTTGTTGCTCGACGGATTAATTGTTTAATTTTGCGATAGCAGATACTTGGAAACATATTCTTTTTAGATAACAAAAATACTACGAGTTAAACAAATTTTTTAACTTTGTGTAAGTTTTAAAGATATTTTATCAGCAACACCTGAGAAAGTAATAATTAAGGTCAGAGCGCGGAGAGGACCTTGAATCAGTGTCTTAATGTAATTCGAGTATGAATTTGAATTTTGACTTCGATGGACTGGAACACGCGATGAAAACATAAGATGCAATGACTTAATTTAAATTCACTCCACTGAAACTTAGCAACGTATAAAATCTCATTTTAGACAACGTCACGGAGATAAATTGTCCTCGAATTATTTTTTCCGTCTTTTCTCTTTTTGTTTAAACGAACGACTTCATTTGGATTCGTTCTCTCCATTAACCATTTTCTTATTTAATTGTCAGTTTGATACATCATTGGTTAAAGAATTAAAAATCAAATCCACCTATTAAATGGGCAGAAAATATTAAGAAAATTGGTTCATCGAAAAAAAAATCAGAAGATTTTCATTAGGAATGTTGCTCACTAAATTTAAATATGTAAAATTCACTTAAAAAATGAGAAATAGGAACCTATTTAAATATTGATTGGTTGATGTTAAATATTTCTTGTAAAAGGACTTATAGTCCGTGGAAATATTATTAAATAAATAAATACTTTTTGGGAAAAGTCATTCACTTATTTAACATGTGAACGATTTTTCTAATATTAAATGTCACTATTCACAATTTTTAGTGAATTTCACATTTTCAGGTTTAAATGTTCTGTATTTAAAAAAATTGAGCTTGCAATAGATGCAGCAAATGGTATATACTTAAAAAAATGAGCTTGCAGTAGATGCCGTAAATGGTGTATATTAAAAAAAATTGAGCTTGCAGTAGATGCCGTAAATGGTGTATATTAAAAAAAATTGAGCTTGCAGTAGATGCAACAAATGGTGTATATTAAAAAAAATGAGCTTGCAGTAGATGCAGTAAATGGTGTATACTCAAAAAAATGAGCTTGCAGTAGAAGTCGTAAATGGTGTATATTAAAAAAAATTGAGCTTGCAGTAGATGCAGTAAATAATGGTGTATACTTAAAAAAAAAAATGAGCTTGCAGTAGATGACGTAATGGTATATATTAAAAGAAAATTGAGCTTGCAGTAGAGGAAGAAAAGTAGCGAGGAAGAAGTTTTTCCGAGTGCAGTAAGCGGAAGATCGCAAGTCCGTGGATGTGCGACGTTGGCTCAATGGCCGTCGCCTCTTTATCGACGCGTGGGTGTTAATAGCCGGGATTAGTTGGGTGAGGGATGAATAGCGATTCCCGCCCACGCCCCAGCGGCGGATCATCGGTGGCTCGATAAAGCTGCTCGCGCCCCGCCTGTCGCCGATAAGCGGAGCCTCCCGAAGTGACCGTTGATAAGCTCCTTCGCCCCGTTTCAGGGATAATTATCCGAGAAATCCTCTGATTTTTCTTCATCGCCCTTTTCTCATTTCTTCGCTCGGTGTGCTTTTGATTGGAATATTGAACAGAAGAAGAAATTTTTCGTGTATTGCAGTTTATCTTATTACTTTTTTAGTCAATGCTTTAAAAAATACGAAGAAAAAAATTAACTTAATTGTTAGAAAGATTAAAAAAATGTTTTCCGGAAAGTTGATCAGAAGAAAGTGCTCAAATATGGCTTAGAGGATAATTTCACTTCTTGAGTGCGTTTTTGACAAAATATGAACTAGTAATTAAATTAAAGTCTAACCGAAAAAAATAAAAGTAACTGTGCTCCAACGTGTCGTTTTTAGAAAAAGGAGGAAAATGAAATAAATGTGGCTTCAGCGATTGCAGATATTTTTTTAGAAATAAAAATAAGATTTAAAAAAACTTTCGACATTTTTATATGTATGGACTGCTTATAGAATATCGAATACCGTTTAAGATTTACTTTTGAAGAATAACGGAAATATCCTGCTTTAACTCAATTGTTTTTTTATAGGATGCTTCCGTAAATTTCTTTTATAATAACATTTTACAAATATTTTTTGGCTAACCAAGTGGATTTTAAATTACCTGTATGTAAACCAAAATCAATGCTAAAGTTAAATATTGTTATTACCTCGTTACATCTATTTTCAGTAGAAGTACTCAAGAATGACGAGATAAGGCAAATTAACTCATGCAATCAAAACGGCTCTCAATAAAAACAACCCACTCCGCTCTCCTTCCTTCGCGCGTAAGCAAAAAGCTGAGTGTTCACGCCGTCCGCAGTAAACAATTTAGCCCTCCAGTACAAGCTAAACTCAAATCCAAGGAACCCCGGGACGAAAGTCACCAGTCGCCCGTGGAGTAGGGAGGCAGCGACACTCGACTCTCGAGTGGGCTCGCATTCACACGCGTACCCCCGCGGCTTTTCCACAATGGGCTCTGACATATGCCTCTCCCGAGCCAAAAGGAGCCGCACCTGGAGAGAGAAAGAGACAGACGCAGGAAGAAAAGGCTCTTCCCTTTTCCCGAAAATCGGAAGGGTTGAGACGGAGGCGCACGCCCACGCAACCGCGCAGGCGCAGACAATGGGCACGCGTTGGGCAACGGGCGCCTGCGCAACGACGCGCCCGACGGGCGAGGCGAATCCTCGGGGCGGACACGCGCACCGCGTGTATATATGTGCGTACCAGGTGAGAGGCTAATTTCACGCGTCCCGACACGCGTGCACCAGTCTGCCCCTCATTCGTTTGTCGTTTGCTCGCGCGCTTGTCAGCCGACGTCTGAAAGGAGATGGAGATCTTTATCATTGGAGGTTGCGATGAATTTCAAATTTTAACTTTACTAGGCGAGTCCTCCGAGCTTCGCGTGATTATCTTCGGCTTCCTAGTTGCTTTCCCTCTAAATATGAATAAGTGAAATTTGACTAGAATAAGTGAATAGTCACTTATTTCACGTTAAATATCTTTCACTTATTGCAGCAAGTGGAAGATTTTTCACGTGGAATAAGTGACTATTCACTTATTTTAGTCAAATTTCACTTATTTATATTTACAGAGTTTCAATAATGCCATATTACACTCACAAAAATGAATTCTTATGGTCTTACACTGAGAAAAAAATTTGGTAATTTTAAGTAAATATTTCTTTGAATCAAGTAATTATTTTTTTAAAACTACGAAATTCATTTAGAAACTAATAAATTAATTTCATATTTTAAAGAAATATTTAGTTGATTTAAAGAAATATTTAACAAGTACTATTGAAATAAATATTTATTTAAAATTACCAAATTTTTTTTCAGTGTAGTAGACAAATCCACTCAATTATTATCTACTTCATTTTAAATTGAATCTATTAAGTTGAAGAATATGTCTGCTTCAGTATAATACACAATAAGTTTACCGTAAGGCTAGAATCCGCCAAATTTTTTCGTAAATATACGTTAACTATTAGTATTTTTTCTGCTAATTAGAGACTTTTTCGTTCATTCAATTCTTTTAATTTTTTACGATATTAAATGGAAACTAACCGTTAATAAATCAATTTAAAATTTATCATCTATCTACGTAACGTTAAAGAACGTTTATTTAATTTGCATATCAATAGATTTTCTTATTATTCAAAATCGACAGTCTACTTTTTCGAAGACAAAATCTTCTTATTAGAAGAAGAATTCGTTTACGTTTTAGCAGACTAATCGTAAATGATTTTCCGGTTATTCACAGTATAAATCAGTTTGACTCTATAATAAGTAGATTTTCCACTGTCATTTAATGGATTCTTCTACCAGTTAGATTAAACTTTTGTGAGTGTACAAGATGATTTTGTTGGCTGTAAAAAATGTATGTGACAAATCATTATTAATAATGTCGTTCTTCTGTACGTTCCCGAAGTAATCCGTGATATAAAAAGTACTTTTGGATATTGAAGCGTTTTCAAGATTTATTTCGTTTAATTGTTTAATTAAGTGATAAGTATAATGTAAATATTTATTTTGTTACAAAGCCAGGAAAATAAAATAAATTAACCGAACAGTAAGAGTACCTCTTATGGTCAACAGAGAGTGTACCATCAAACTAAAGTATAAGAAGCAGTGGCCAATAAATCAGACTTGACACCATACAGTACATCATAACAGAACAGAACAATTAGATTTTTTTATGTTAAATAGATTTTAAAAACTTGCATAAATTCAAGGAATGTTGCAAGCCTCATTGTCAATAATTAATGCAATCAGTTCTTCCTTCATTCCAGTATTTATTATTATTACTATTTTATTTTTCTTATTATTATAAAAAAAAGGAAGAGCAAACTGTTGCAATCGAAATGAAAGTTGCCACGCCGAACGCATCCATAAAGAAGGAATAACATAAAGGCAGTGGCACTATCATAAATCGACACATTTCTCGTGACACTCATTATCACCTTTTCTCATTTGCGCTCTTCAGACAAAATTTTTTGAGCTCCACCCCCTGTTTTCGACGCCTGATACCCGTAAATCAAGCCGCAAAGGAGTTTACGAGGTGGCGAGGAAGCGCGACGCTTTCCTCGAACCTTTGTGTAATTACATTGCGTTTACGTGCTGGATATGGGCCTCGTAAATCAGTGGGCCTCGATTGCGGAGACGAGATGCACTCAACATTACTATCTACCGCTTCAACTAATCTCCCGAGGTATTGTTCACTTTTAATTATGAATTTCTATGGTAACAGTTTAGCCCACTTTTTATTTCTTTCAAGGAGAGACAGACTTCTGAATCTCGGTTTCATTGATACACAGGAAGATATTTTCATGTAAACACTAAACTGAAAGTAGCTAAAATTTTTAGATACGCCAACCTTCATTATTTAGCAGTTTTGAAAGGTATAAGATAGCGATTAAATCTTTTAGGTATAACTCCTTGTTTCATTCAGTATGCGCTCCATGCAGTAATTTTACAGAGAGAATCGCTGAAATTGTGTTCATAATTAAGTATTAAAAATGTTAGTCAATATCCTCAAAGAAGAAATATATGAATGGTCATGTACTCACATGTACACAAAAAAAAACCTTAAATTTTTTTTATACTTCTGTTAGATGTATAACATATTTTAATACTTATTCTTGATTATCCAAACCTTTTTATGCCGTAAAGTGTAATAGTAAAGGAAATATTTTCGCAATCTAGTGACAAAAGTAGTAGTACACATCACGTATGAACTCTACTCTACTTCCATTTTTCAAGCCTAATAATAATAACTTCCAAAACTCTTTCTTTTTAAAAATTCTTACCATACGCAATAAATTTCCAAATAATCTAAAAAGAATGTTTAAAATTTGACCAGTACTTTAATCAAAATTGACAGATTTTCCCGAATGGACACTTTACCTCAACATTCCACCTCAGTACACTAACACATCAAAGACTTGCCTGCGTGCGGTAAAAACGAGTCGCGTAAAAAATATTCCAAAAAGGTGCAGTTCAAGCGAAAGGTGGCAAGATATAATATTCTCGTCACGTAATATAAGTATTCATAACTCGCGCGAGTTCGACATCGCCTCTCGAATTTATTAGCACCAAGGGAGCAGTCATCGTGCCTGTCAGCCGCCGATTGATTCTTTAAGGTCTCGTTAAAAAGCCGAGCTCGATCCCGAGAAGCCGGCGAAAAAAAGGACCATCCGTGCGAACATTAAAGGCCCGACGTAAATCCAATTATCATTAATAACAGATATGAAAACGATAGCGCCGCGCGTCCGCGTTCGAGCCACGCCGAGCAAGAACCTGATTTCGGAATTGTTAATCAGGACCGCGCGATAACGACGACCTCAAGGATCGGGCCCCCGCATGCGTCTCCCTGGAAAAAACGAAAAAAAAAAAAAAATTCCTGGTACCCAATAGTCGCGAAAGCACAGAGTACGTGCCTTCTATCTTATCGCTCCTTCGGTAATAATTATTGTAATATCTGGGGTACCTCATCCGGAGCAGTTATATTAATTACGTTAACAACCTCCAGGGGGCAGGTATTTTTTTAATTAAATTGTAATTGTATTGGGGATATGTTTGTTTCGACTATCGGTCTAAGCTTTATCCATCTTAACAGGGTACACTCCAGTTTTATATTCTTATCATACGCGGTATAAAGAGTATATAAACGAAAGATCTCTGCTAAGGAGCTATTGACAAGGAGGAATCTTTTTATTTTCAGGGGAGACCACGCGCGGCGTCGTAAATTTATACGGAACTCTCGATTTGCTTCTTTTTTTTTATAATAATAATTCGCAGCTGTGAGTAAAAGTACATTGGACGCGTTAAGCACGCATTAAAATTGATGCTTCGAAAAGCCGGCGGCCCGCCGGCAAGGACTCATTTAGCCGCTGAATTACACCAATGGCTTTTTAATTGTGCGAATTTATTATCGATATATACGAGCTTATAAAATTAACGCTCGCCGTTAAATTTTCACCTCAATTTATAATTAATTCGCAGCAGGGGAACAAAATCTGGTCACTAAGTTGCTACAGCACTCATTAGTGAATGTTGCTTATTAATTAGTGGATTAATAGCCCGATGTTCTAAAAAAACACTGATCGTTTACGATTTACATGAGGCTAATAAGGCTTTAGTAGAACGTATAAATAAATAGTACGACGTAATAGTAAATTAACATTACGTCTTCAAAATTAATAGTTTTATTAATATTTTTTGTAATTCTAACTCAATTAATAATGTCAAATGATTCAATCTTGATTGAGGAATCGTAGTTCAATTATCCCTTTTTAGCTACTTTAATTTTGAAAATGGACATTCAACAGAATAAAGGTGCATGATTAGCAATGATAAAAAATTAATTAATTTCAATATTTGGAAAAATAGAAGCTATATTAGGCGATATTCGAAATTTAATAGTTTTTCTTCGCTAATGTTTTAATCCTTAATTTATTTTCATTATGTTAATTATTATTATTATTAATTATTCTAAAAAAAAATGCAAAAATAATATATACGTATACTTCCGCATTAAAATTGATTGTATTTTAAATCCCTTGCAGTGTTCCCACCTTAATAAACTTTCTTAAACAAACTTTTTCAATGATTTGTATAAGAACTGAGATCTCATCAATTCTCTTGAATCAAAGTGTATGTTTATATAATAAAAGCTCTATACACCTAAGAATCAAAAGACACTTTACATTTCCTTGTAGACCTTAAATTTATCATCTCCGTGCTATTGACCCTGAAGAGCGTAAGAAAAGGAAGCGACGCACTCAAAACAGCATTAATCACGTCCCCACTCGAGAGGAGTCAATTCCTTCCTCTTTTTCCCAAAGTTTCCTCGCGCCGAGCGGACCTGCCTCCCTCGATCGAGCATAAAAGAATCCTCGCGTTCCGTCGATTCGCCGGAGAAAAGGAAGGATGGGTACGGGAAGAAGGAGGGAGGGCAGTGCGGTCGCTCGGGCCCACTGGGCCCCTCCGAAATCTCTTCATTCGGCGAGTGCGCATGCGCACGCACGTGCGACTCCGGACAATGCGAGCCGAGTCAAGCCAAGTCCTCCGGACAAAGATGCAATCGCCTGGGAATCCGCGGAAGGAGGCATGGGCGGGGGTGGAAGTCACTTAGCGATCCATCACGCATGCGCGAAGAAAAGGAGGCCCGAATCCCACATTAATCTGTCGATTCGAAGGCGAGATAAGGCCGATTCCTCCTTAATCGGCCGGGGTGAGAAAAGATCGATTTCGAGGCACTCGGTGATCGATTCGTCGGACGAATTTTTTTTTTAGGGTTGATCGTGTGCGTAGGGGATAAAGGCGTCGACGTCTTTTTTTTCGATCGGGAGTATGAAAACTCTTTAAGGCGATGAATTTTTTTTTTCGGATGGATTTTTCAAGGTTGACGTCTTAAGATTGAACCTCTTTGGGGGAGGTGACCAAAGAATATTGTGGAAATTGAATTTTCTCAAGTGCCAGTGGAAAATGATCCATCAGTGGTGTCGGAGTTAAATGTCACGTAATTGAATGATGATGCTACCCTCTTATTTAAAAAATTCTCTTTTTTTGTACTTGCTTCTAAGCAGTCTAATGGATCATAAATAAAATATGTAAATAAAACAAAATTCTATGGGTAAATATTGCTAAATTATTGTAAATTGTTTTTAATAAAGAACATTATTTTTTAATCTTATTTCTATTTTTATATAAGATTTATTAATGACATTTATCAAGGATATTCAATAAATAAAGTAAATAAATATACTACTTAGATATTACAATCTATAAAATATTGTATTATTTAATAGAATTACTCAGTTAAAAACATTTCAAATCCTTTTTCTCAAATGACAAGACAAAGACATGAGACTGAAGATTTTCGTTTTGTTACTATCGACGAAATATTATTGTTAACAATCAGAACGGTAATCTGAAAATAACAGACAATAAATAATAAAAAAACTCAATTCAAATCCCCATTTCGCGTCAACTCCATAATAAAACGTTAACACGGGTCTCATTAATTTGTCATTGAATCTCCCTCCGAGGGTGTAATTAACTACCGAAAAATATATTAAACGTTGGATCTCTGGTAAAATCCAGTTTTTTAACGATAAAATGACGGGCCATAAATAAGAAGAGGCTTGCTCAGATGACAGGTATCAAGCGCAAAGTAGCTCGTCAATTGTCACGTTCGGTCGATGCGTATCGCGTCCAGCTCCAGCGGCCCGACCCATTAACGATTAAAAAAAAGAAATGCGTCTCGGGGACGAAATTCAATTACGGCAGCCCAGATTTCTCGGAGGCGGAATTTTCCCTTTTGACCGGACGTCACCTGACAGCCGCAATTAAGTATGAACGGGATCGTAAATTGCGTGATCTCGTCTCGCAACGGGAGTTTACCGATCTTCCTTTCTAAGGAGGTCTTTCTAAAGAGTTGACCTTCCTCAATTTTTACTTCCCCTTTGCTCGACTATTAGGGAGGATTTTTTTTGTTACGTAACGGCGTTCATTTTTATTTGTATTTAGCTTTGCCTTTGTTTGTACGTCTTTTTTGCATGGTATGGTTGTTTATTTTTTCAGTATTCTATTTGGATGCTTCTTTTGACGAACGAACTTATGAATTATTAATTGAATCTTATTATTGAGTGATGTATTTATTTTCTGCAATTAAAAGAATAAAAAAACGTAAGCCGATGTGTTAACTTTCGAAGATGCTACAACGGAGTACAGACATATGTCAGATTTCAAAGTCTTGCAAGGATTATTTAATTATTCTTTAACAGATTATAAAGTAATTTACATTGGAATAAATGAATCACTTACAATAAATAGAAAGAAAATTATATGTTATTAAACAAAGTTGCTTTTTACCACTTAAAAAAATGGAATAAAATAGATGTCTTGATCTTGAATACTAAAACCATTTATTATTTACTATCGTCACTATTAGACTAACTTCGTGGTAAATTTTATTTTTAATTGATTTTCGAGAAGAAAAGTTTTGGTAGAAAATAATGATGTTTAAAGTGCATGGATGCCACGTGATTTATAGTTCAGGGTCATTGCCCTGATGTTCAGAGAATGAACTAGTTTTTTTTTAACTATACGTTTGTTCAAAATCACAGATATTTAAAAAAAAAAATTAATGAGGATTTTATTAATGAAACATCGCAATTTTATTGTGCATTTTTTTTAAATCAATCTATGTAACTATAATTGTCCCTTTGTATTTCTTTTATTGCAACGATCTAATGTCTTGCCAATATCTAAAAAAGTATCTCAATAAATAATTTATTTTCTTTATTAGCCATATATCAAGCAACATTTTGTAACAGATTCATTTTTTAGATTATTAAGTTTATACACCTATAAATCATGCAATTAATCAATAAAAGTGCTCTAAAAAATATAAATATTATATAATAGATTATCATTAGCAAAAAACCAGACAAATTAGCATATGTAATCTGAATTAATTATTTAAAACCAGTAGATTATCACAGTACCTTCTATTATCTTCCAAATATTACAAACTCCTGGAGTTCCTCATGCATTATAAAAAAAATTCGAAAATCTCAAAAAAAAAGGTGAATTCCGAAGGATCGACTCTCTTCACTTCTTCGACGTCTTCTTGATTTATCGGGGGTCGTGTAGGTAGCCGGAGGGATGGATCTTTGGTGGTCGGTCCCCAACCTTTCTTGAGAGAAAGAGAGAGAAAGAAAAGAAGGAAGACGGCCCGGTCTCTCTTTGCTACTCAATTTATATTTATTTATCTGCCGGGGGTTCCCTTCGGCTCCCCCGCGTCCGCGATCGACATGCCAGTTCACACGTTTGCGACCAATTTTTTCCGATCCGTCAGTGCAGCAACGACACGGGGATAAATCAAGCTCGCCTTGTCAGCTCCTTTGTCGCTTAAATGACGCTTTCGATGTGTAATACGATTTCTTTATTCATCGAGGGCCGAATCAACTCTGCACGTAAATATTTCTTTTTACTATCACCCGTGAGATTCGTGTCGATGCTACGGTTATCTATTATTTTACCAAAAATTATTTCTTCGACATTTTCAATGTGCGAGTGTGGTAATTAGGTACAATTGTCACGTGGATGGACTCTTATGATCATAAAGAACCGTTTTGTTTTAATTAATTAGTAGCCAGTCTAATAGAGGTATTTATTTATTTAGGGGAGACCGGGGCAGGTTGGCCTACGGGGTAAGTTGGCAAAATGCGAAAAATTCGCTTTTAAAACAACATAGG
>JAWWEN010034223.1:0-14626 GCA_035582955.1 Sycophila texana | reverse complement strand
GTGTTTTCTCCTATTTATTTTCGAGATTATTTTTTGATCTATTTTCAATATAAAAAACCGATTCTGTCGGTAACATGTAGCATCCTCCTAAATAATGATTCAGTTAATATTTTATCGTTCAATCTAAAAATATTTCTAACTGTTTTAATTTTAGAGAATTTCTGGGTCAAGCTTGGATGAAAACAGACAGAGCGACAAGGGCGCCTCACATTACGTTAATGACAAAACGATTCAATGAGGTTTCGCAGTTGGTCGTTTCGGAAATCATTCGCAGATCAAATGTAACAGCACGCGTTGCTGCAATAGAGAGATGGGCAACTGTAGCAGACATAAGTAGAGTTCTTCATAATTATAATGGAGTTCTGCAAATATGTGCAGCTTTTACTAATAGCAGTGTGTATCGTCTAAAAAAGACTTGGGAAAAAGTGTCTAAAACGGTAATGGATATATTGCTGTGATGAATTCTACTTTTGCTTTTTATTGCTTAAAATTGGTTATAGTTTTTAAATAATGTAATCCTTTTCTAGACAAAGCAAACTATTGAGAGACTGCAAAATATTGTATCATCGGAACACAGATTTAGAAACTTAAGAGATGCCTTGCACCGATGCGATCCACCCTGTATTCCTTACCTTGGGTTATACCTTACGGATCTCTCATTTATCGAGGAAGGCACTCCCAACTTTACTGAAGATGGTCTTCTAAATTTTTCTAAAATGAGAATGGTACACGTTTTATCTGCAATAATGTTTTGAAATATTTATCACAACTGTATTATAATATTTTTTTCCAATTAAAGATTGCACATGTGATACGCGAAATCCGTCACTTTCAACAAACACCGTATAAGATAGAATTGAATACGAAAGTGACGAACTACTTGCTTGATCCATCATTTGTGCTGACAGAAGAGGATCTCTACCGTATGTCTTTGGAAATTGAACCAAGGACCTCCAGATTAAGCAGCGCTGCACTGATTGGTCTTCCGCCCAACATTGGATCAAATATAAAGAGAGATAATTAAAAAGTATGAAAATCCTTTGATAGCGAACTATTGTTTATAGGTTGTTCATCAAGCAAAGCTATTCTTCAGTAACAATTTCTTTTGCGGTCTCTGTTAAATGGTTAAAAATCCGTATCTCAAAATTGTTGGATCAATCATAAATTTTAGAAATTAAAGTAGAGCAGAATATAAAATTTAAACTAAAAAGTAATTTTTAATCAAAACGTTACTTATAAGGGGATTCTACTACTTTAAATTTTGAATAATGTATTTCATACATACGTAAACATACAAAGTTTCCTTCAGAAATATAAATCATTTTACAAAAATCTTCCATGCATACCTTGCATATATTTTCATTAGAATAACTTTTTATAAACTATTATAAACACTTGAGCTTTAAAGGCTAGTTTAAAGAGAAAGTAAATTTAATATTATTTAAACATGCTACACGTAGATTTAATGCATTTAATTTAAAAATATTTTGAGTCCTCCTTAGTTAGAATCCAATATTGTGCGATACTAGAAGTTATTAAGATGATTACACACTTAATGTATACGTGTGTGCATATATATGATTATAAGCAGTTCTTCAGAAGTGTATAAAATCAATTTTTCCTAAGTGCCAAACATTGAAGTTACCACCTCCGCATACTTGTACTTATCAATTTTTAAATTCTATGAAACGTACAATTATTTAATTTATCTCTACAAAACCACTGCTGGTCAGTGATTTGAATTTTAATATGTTAGATTATAATTGGTTTTCTCAGAAATATGTAAGTAAACTTACATTACCATTGTCTAGTCAGCGCCAAAGTTTATTAGGTATTTTACAGTATTAATGCAAGAATATTGGATTATCACCAAAAATGTTCTTCATTAACAATTAAAAAAAATTGGAGATTAAATAATGACTTATGTATCAATAATCAATAATAAATAGAAAAAGTCAACTAGCTTTTTATAACAGATTTAAATTTAGTCTACACATTTTGTAATTTTAATTTAATTAAAATTTAAATGTGATAAAGGTTTAAATAGGCTACTCCCAAGGTTGTTTATTTACAACAGGTAACATTGATTAAATTAAACTTGATTGAAAAAGTTTTATATCGAAAATTCTCCATTTTTCAATTCAGATAAATTAAATAAGTAAACTAAGATAACATTTTCTTTAGTAATAAGTTTTTGAAACTAAATTAAAGATTGATACTACCGTACTTGTGACGGAACAATATTCAGAAAAATTAGTTTATTTAAGTCGAGATGCAGAAAATTAAATTTATTATCTTTTGTGCCATTACTTCGTAATTTTTTTTTAACTAAATGTTTCATCTCTTTAATGTGAAGAAAATTTAAATAATGTAAGAAAGGATAAGCAGTAATTTTGTTATACCTACTAAATATTAAATATGAATAAGCGCAAAACACATAGAATATTATGTAGCTATATATAGAACTTTTTATAATGAATACAAATATCCAATGACAGATTATTAAAAATATACTAACGCAAACGTAAATAGTTATATAAAATAATATTTTTATTCTCGTAAAATAATCTTGATTTTGATAAATAGGTAATATAATTATATTTTATGCAAAATTATTTTATTAGTTTTAAAAAGAAAATTAGTTTTGAAAACTTATTACTAGCGAAGGTTGTGCCATATTATTTTTAAATTTTGAGACTGAAATTATTTTATTTAACTCATAATCCTATTAACTAAAGATACAATTACAAACTTATACTGACATAACTTGTCCATCTTTATAAAACAGATACTGGCACTGCAAAAGCTCAATTTTATATGGATCATTTGGAAATATTATTATCACATGAATACATGTTTATATACATAAACAAAAATATGAAAACTCTTAAATCAACTGCATGAAGTACAACTAATGATAATTACGCGTAATATTTGATTGAAATATTAAATCTAATTGAAGACTTTAGAAAGCACGGAATGATTGTACATGACAATCAATAGCGTATGCAATCGAAAAATAGAGAAAAGTATTTTCATTCTAATAGATTTTCTCAAATAAAAGTTTTATTCACTGAAATATATATAAAAAAAAAATATTAGAAAAAATACTAAATATTTTACGCAATCTCGCATTGTTATACATACATACAAAAATGTACCTATAGTCTTTTAATAGTTCCTTTAAAAGTCTACAACGATCACTCTACAAATAAAAAAATAATTAAAATGAAATTAGAAAAACCACAAATTAATGCAATTATCATTTTATGCTTACGTTGTGCATTATTGCTCAATTAAAAACAATCAAAGGGTGCGTGTATTATTCAAAATTGTTATTTGTATAAATGGTATATTCATTAGATGCGGACCTTGCATAACATATCAACCTATTCAATCAATCTTCCGGCAACATGTATGACAAAATTCGTCATTCATTTTCGAAAATTACCAGCAATCGCAAATACAAGCGTTATTTGCAAAACTTACTCAATGTCACATTTCCAGTCTAGAGCTCAATCAGATCTAATGGACTGAACTAATCAGTTACGTGCTGAAAAAATGGCGCCATTCCTTTTTTATAGTAGGATGTCAGATAGGTACACAGTAATCTTAAAATAAATTTACTTCTATTTTAGAATAGAGAAATAATATATGACAACTGTTACAAGAAATAAAAGAAGTTAGAGACCATCAAAAATTGACGTCAAATATCACGACTCAAATGGAGTATCGAAATTAATTTGTTTGTTCTTTGAAAATGAAAAGATAAGTCAAGAAATTGTTTGAAAGATATGTTTTATGTGCCCGTTTTATTATGGTGAATTTTATAACAAAAACTAAATCAGTTCTTGAAATTACTAAAGGACAGAGACGTTTGAAATTACAAGAAATTTTCCAAATGACTTTCCTTGTCACTATATAAGTAATGTGATTAAGTGTAGGACTTTCACACGATCTATCTAAATTTATTGTTGTAAAATCTATTTCATTGTACTAGCTCTTAAATACTTTTATTATATATAAAAAAAAATGTTGAAAATTCCCCCATCCTCTATTTAAGCCTGTTCGGTTACTTTGTAGTCAGGGAGAAGACAAAGGACCAAATGGGTTCTATGGCACAATGAATCAGCGTAGCGTACTATTGTGGGTTACTCTGTGATCTAAATTTGATCTGCCAACCTCTAAACATTGAGATATCATATCTACGAATAATCAAAGTTAGGTCAACGGGTGGCCTACATGCCCCGCTGTTAATTGTACCATATGTTCCAGTTTACCCTTATATTTTCCCTTAATAGAAATTGTTTAGTCAATTTTTAGTTTTTAAGAAAATATCGACTTATATATTTGCATTGAATATTATAGACTGTTAATTTATAAATATTTATTAAGTACGAATTATATTTTAATTTTATGATGACAAATCACATTTATTGTATCATATATAATTGTACGCAAGCGTATAAAGTCATAGAGTATAATGTATGTTCACATATTATATGGTTTGAACGATTGAAAGGGAGACATAATTGTATAAACATTCGAATTGTCTTATACAATAATCAATCAATGATTTTATAACATTAGATACAAAATATGGATACAAATATTTAAATATTACATATATAATTTTTATATAGTAAAAGAAAAAATATTTTTAGTTATGTGAAGTCACAATTGAGATTACGTATTTTTCCTGACTACATAAATAAAAATTGTATTTTTTGTATATCGAGTATGGATAAATGAAATTTATTTTATAAATTATTGAAATTCTTTTATTGCTTTTATATTTCTCAAGCAATAGGGTGGCAAGCCAATTTTAGTTAACTCAAAAGATTTCTGTTTTAGAAATGTTACAATCCTTTGAAATCTATGAGATAACTAAGATTTAGCGTTATTGCAGGAGACATAATGTAGCCGTATGACTTCACTTATTTATTAAACACAAGGCTAGAATAAATAGATTACAATAAACTTATTGCGAATTAAATGTTCTCTATATATAAAAGAGTATCGCGCAAATTTGGTGCATATCTGTGAAAATCGAATGAATTTATTAGAATGTAAGGAAGTTACAATGCAAGATTACGAAATAATTATGTTAAAATTTCTTAAAGAATTTATATGAAATTTATTATTGAATATTTAATTATTAAATTACATGTGAAAGTAAAGTAAACAATGTCTAATTATATCTTCTTACATGAATTTCATGAATTATGTAAATATTTAGAATTTGTTAATTATGGTACTTGGTTTCTTTCAGCAGTCACGCCATCAAAAAGAAAATGTAAATTAAAAACAAAATATGAAGATCATATTTATATACCTATGATAGTGTGGCTTTAAAATCAAATATACAATTAAACAGATTTATAAAAATGGATTGCAAAAAATGAACTTTTTTTTATTTTACATTATAATGAAATAGAATTAGTAATTGAAATAATTCCCTTAATAATGTAATTTTGAACGCTATTCGTGAAGAAAATCGGCGTGAACATTGATAGAAAAATAATTTTTTGTTGAATTGGGAATGCGAGATAATTATAATGCAGAACGTTATGAATGCGCGATGTCTCTTTCATATAGTCCTAAAGTTAAAAATACATTTCGATTAAAAATCATCAGCTGGTTGTGAATAAGTGTTTATATGTGCCGAAATGATGACTCAAACAAGTAAAGATGTTCGCTTAAAACGATTTGTTAAGAAACAATATCAAATACAATTAAAACATGCATATTTGCAAAAACATAAAAATTGTCTTCGTTTACTTAATTTGATACGATTACACGTAATTGGCGTAAAATTCTTTATTCATCAAAATAAGGAAACAGAATTGTTACTAGCAAGTAGACATCAGTCTTGATTACATTTACTTTAACGAGGCAAATTATTAAATTGTAAAATTATTAGCGATTGTATGTTTAAATAAAACGTTGTTAAAAGTTCATCGTTACAAAGCGAAATAAATTTACTTGTCAGTCTCATTATCGGCAACTCGTCTGGCATGCAATACGTCTATCTTTCTATAGCATTATTATAATGCGAAGTCTATATCTTTTAACTGAAATAGCAGCTACAAACTGACTTATTAACTGTATTATTATAAGCTCGAGGAATTGATGATTAAAAAGGCGAAAAAGATAGGAGAAAGATAATTAAATTTAGAAATGACTGCGCATATTGTTTTGTTGGATGCCTCTTAAGATGAATTTTAGTGTTATGTATGTGTTTGAGGTAATTATATGTAATATAACAGAAAAATTCATTGTAATGTGGTATAAGAAATTAGGGGCTTATTACCTCTTCGTTAAGAGCGATAAGAAGGTAAAACCTTTCAGCGTCCTCAGAAAAACATTGTACACTAATCGTTAATGCTGTCACTAATCTATGAAAAATTTTATATCTTCCATCTGTAAATGAAAAGAAAATATTCTTCTGTAATTTTGTTTATTTTTTAAACCTCTGTCTCATTTGTTGTCATTAAAAAAAATGAATATTTTCACATATTTATTTATTTTTACAATTTGCTAGTTGTACAGATATCACTGACAATATTGAAAAGCGATTTGGTTTTGTACGTGAGATCTATCATAATTTAATTCTTTATATAACTTAATTAAAGTAATGTTTTCTATTTCATCATATATTCATCATATATTTTGTTTTTGTAGTTTACTCTACTATAACGAATGTAAAAAATGAACATTTGAAAGAGGATAGTCCCTTTCACAATTTTTTTCATTATATTTTCATTGCTTTCTATAGAGCAAGTTTTTTCGAGTTATCATTGATTCGGATTGGCTATTGTCAATATCTGCTTGAATATTGCAGCTTGTGGTGTGTGTAAACATCCACAGCAATCCAGTTGATTGCAATTAGTGAAATGCAGAGAAAGGAGCTTACAAATAAAAAAAAGCTCAAATCGAAACAATAATGTATGCAGACCTTCCATTTGCATCCTTTTTCGATAAAATAATATACAATATCGATCTTTACAAATAAATAAAATACCAATAATATGGTTTAAAAAACAATCTTTGTTTATAGTTATTATTTATAATTAATGAAGAAATTTTTTTCTTCTTGATTGAAATAACGAATAATAATTAAATTTCGTATCTGAGCTTTATGTTAACAACATCACCAATGGGTTTTCATTTGTTTACGAGTAAAATTGAAACTTAGCATAAAAGTAAATAAACATTCTACATTGCCGAAAGTACGTAGAGTACTACTAACTTTATTTCAAGTATTTCTGACACCTACTAATAACATGATTGCAACCTCACCCCCCAAACAAGCCCACGAACATGAAGTAGAGCATGCTGAGGAATGGACACGGCTGAATTAGATGTACATTTTGCGCAGCACGCCACAGCATAATTGCATTATTAAACGCACATTGTATCCTCTCAGCTTCATTTCGAATGCTCTTTGAGCTGAAGAAAGTTACGTCTGTATATTCAAATAGCCGTTCACGCAAAGGGTCCTGTAAAGTAAGTTTAAATTGCGCTGCCATACAGTCGTGCTCGTTTCTACCTATCTGATTCAAAACTTGGTCTCTTTGTAATCAGTGGCTCAGCGGTTATGCTGCAACATGCACGGCCAGTCTAACCACCCGCTCCCCCACCTCTCCACTTTCCACCCACTTCTGCTTCTTCTTCAAGTTGTTCGGGCTTCCATTGAACTAGCCACTGGTGTTTTTAACTTCGTGATGAGAAGCAAAGGAAGAAGCAATTCATTTGGAAAATTCCTCCTAATTTTTTCTTTGTGCCATTGCAATGCACTGTAATTACTAATTCAAAGAGAGGATAATCACATTTTATTGAGTCAGCACATACTTATTTATACAAAATTAAAAGGGTGAGTTTTTAAAGGATGAACTCGATATTAGTGATCGTTTATATTAATTTAATTTAATTTACTCATGATTGCGAAATTGTAGTTCCTTTTTTTTCACCAAAATTGCAAAATGATTTTTTTAGTATTATTCTATGCAGTAACAAGACGGTACTGAGTAGTAATACTGAAACTTTTTTGTCGATTATGGAAGGCTGGATAATCTTATACTTTACAAAGTCTCAAAAGAGTTAGTCATTTCTTCAAGGACCCCATTATTATTTATACTTCATGGTACTTCTATTTTTATTGAAGAAGTATTAAAATTAAGAAAAAAAAAACGTTTAAAATGCTTTTTATCATTATTTAAAAGCCAGTGCATTAAAAAATTTCAAGTAAGTCGCATGCTCAACATGCGTAAGTAGTAAGAGACAGTATAGTCAGACAACAATTTTAAAAATATTATAATTATTTCATCCTGCAAGGAAAAATGTGAATCGAAAATTATTTCATTGGAAGTGCATGGCCAAGTTCGAGTAAACTGCATGCTTAACACATTTAAGTAGTAACAGACATAATATGTGCAGGCACTGTTTTTTAAGAATATTATCATTTTCGCTATTTAAAAAGTAGAATGTAAATTGAAAAATTTTAAAAATATTTTTTAGTATTATTTAAAGGGAAGTGAATCCAAGCATCAATTTTAAGGATGTTATAATTTTCGTAGTTGTTATAGATCATTCTGTAAATGGTCGTATGTATTTTCTGCATTCAAACATTTCACTTTATTTTGTGAATATATCTCAAAATGAATTTCACCGAACCCGCTCTATTTGTTTAACCGAAGTGATTTTCGTTTGAAATTATAGATTGCAATTACTGCGCAGCAACAATGCTATAATTCCATTACCGTGCGATCATCAAGCAGCTAGCTGCTTTACATAATTTAATTTGTAATGGAATTACATTGTGCGATGTATCCTATTATGGATACCAATAATAGGATTGTAAAATTCAACTATCGACAAATATTTTAATTGCAAAGAAAAAATTCTTTTCCAATATTCATCGGCTAAATCGTCACAGCTACATCCTAAACTCAAACCCGATGCAATTCCACACGTACTCCACCCGAGGTTATACTTGTCTGTTATATAAAATAATACCGACAAAGTATATTTCCTCAAAAAGCAAAAAAGGAGTAAAGTTCCCTCGTGATTGTTAATTTGATGTGGCTCTCGAAGCATGTATTGCTGAAACTTCGCGTCGATTGCGTGTAGGCTGATCGATCGAGAACAACGGTCGATCTAACTCGCGAAACGTGCGCCTAATAGCTCGTTATTGCTAGCGCAGCAGGCGTCGAATGAAGTTGTTTTCCATTCCTCTCTTTCTCTCTCTTTCTCTCTCTCTCTCTCTCTCTCTCCTACTCTCCATCCGCGACCTGGGGTGAGCAGCAACAGTCGATATTTCGCGCCTGGCTGTTATTAACGCGAACAGCCCCGGTTCCTCACTCCTCTTTTACGTACGGCAGTCTCAGAGAAAGGGAAAGACTCTCGAGGCCGCTCTATTCAAATTATAATGCGAGAAAGAGAGGGACCGAAAGATCCAGGGAGAAAGAGAATGGAGAGAAGAGACAAGAGAGAGAAAGCAAGGGAAGCGTGAAGAGAGTTGAAAACTATGGGTTGTGGCCAGGCATTTGCGCTGTCGAATTTACATAAAGTCGTAAGCTCATTTTATAGCGATAACGACGTCCCGAATGCAAATCGAATGGACGATGGAGTGATGCGTTTCTGTGTGCGAGCGAGCGACGGTATATTCGGTGCATGTAAATACATACGCGCACACCTGCCCGCGTTAAAAGTGAGACAACGGGATTCCTCGCGGCAATCTGATTTGGTGTTTGAAACGTGTGCATGTGCGGGACTGAACAAGGGGTGAGCGAGCGAGCGTAAGACTCGGATGGATGAACAGGACGAAGGGAAACGCGCCGGCTATTCCGGCAAACGCTTCTTGCTCGCTCGCCGACTGCAGGAGGCATCGTCGAGATGATCAATCGTTTGGTTCCGGCGCATAAAATACTCTCTGCTCGCGTCTGGCTATGCAAGCACGTGTCTATTCTAAGTGCGCGAATAAATATCTCTTTTATATTTATTCAACCTTGACGGATTCAAATTTCAAAAAATTTCACTGTAGTATAATATTATAATACTTGGGCCCGTTTGCGTTTGCTGATTAAATTTTTCAAAAAGAGCAGCAAGTCAAGTTTTTATCTAATTTAAGTTTGAAAATTAAGTATGACTTCGAGAACAAAAAAATGGCAATGGAGCTTTTGAGAATAGAGAGAGCTTTGCCCACTAATCACGGATCCGCCTTCCTTGCCGTCGTCGAATTTTCCCTTTTGAGGAAAATTTCGGGCATGTCTTTGAACTACGGTACTACGGCACTGTAGGAACCTGGACTTCCCGAAGTGCAGACAGGGTAAGGACACAGAGAGAGAGAGAGAGAGAGAGAGAGAAAGAGGAGGGGGAGGACGGAGACAGCCAGTGGGGCTGGTTATAGAAATACCTAAGACGAAGCCAAGTTTCTTACGCGGGGGTAGTAATCGGCGGTGGCTACGACGCCGGCAACCGGCGCACAGAGGAGGACGCTCGGACGAACTTGAGTCAACGATTAATATTTGCAGACAATAGAGGCCCCCCGCGCATATTTCCCCGATATCCAACCGGACCGAGCCATTTGCGCCTTTGGCATTCTGCCTCTTTCTCTTTCTCAGCCGTGTCTCTGTCTCAGACTTTGCATGTAGGATTCTCCCGTTTCCCCCTCTCCCTCCACTAGCTTTGTGCTCTTGTACTTTCTCTTTCCACTCTGCGCTTTTGACGCTGTTACTCGTAGTCTACTTATTCACTCTATTATTAGCATCGTTTTTCAATCTCTACAGTTTTTTTTTTTTAACACTGTAAAAAAAGATATTTTATTTATCCTTATTCTTCTTCGTTAAATTATTAAATTATTCACGTTCTTGGTGAGCAGCCTTTATTAGTTATAGAACTAAAGTGCCTATTAATAGATGTTTTAATATTTATATTTGTCATTAAACTGCAGAAGATTTTATAAAGCAGCACAGGTTTTTTTTCAAATATTTTTACCTCCAATAATGCGAATCACGTGCAACGTGCACAACATCATGAATATTATACGATAAATCTATATTTAGAAAGAAAAATACTTATAAGTTAATTATATACTTTTACGAAGGTTCAACTATTCGGATCATCACGAAAATCTAAATACACGAATTGAATGAAACGCGTATGTACTTCAGCTTAACAGAATAAATAAATCAAAGGCTAATCGCCCGCTAATTTATTCAATAAATTAAAATGCGCCAAGTTTATATATAATCTAATTAATCCGAATTTGTACCGGTTGAATTTGCAACGTTTGAATCCCAGATTAATGAAACGCAGGGGCAAACTAGAAGCCATTACAAAACCATTACACTCGCTTAAAATGTAATTCAATCATTCTCATTCCCTCCACGTGCATTGAAGCTGTCCTAACCCCCGAAAAGCCGTCATTTTCCGCTTCCGCCCGGCGCTCACGTCGCACTCGTTCCACCTCCAACCTGTGTCTTCTCGGCCGCGCGTTCATGCGAACTCTTACTTGTATACACCGTCGCTTGTGCGAGCCCTTACTCTTCCTCGGCGGGACCCAAAGCCTGTGGTGCGGTTTCGTGCGCGCGCGCGTTGGTGCGGTGTGGATCTGACGTCTCGCACTATCCCGGAGATAACGGCTGGCACGTATACCGCTTACGAGGCAAGTTTCCTTTGTCCCGTGGCGCGCGCGTCCCGCAAAAACTCGCCGTTTTCCTGTCGACGCACGCCTCTCCTTCGTCTTTTCTCGCCTGCCTTATAGTAGACTTTTCGACGCTTTTGCGCCAATTTTGTTCACTTTTATTCATCGGGGAATTTGTCAAAATTAATTATCGCGAATCTGGAACTATTGTTAATTATACGTAGCGATGAATATTAATTGCGTCATGTTTATTTAATAGTACGTCGCAGTACGTTATGATTATATTACGAGGGAATATGTTATTTATACACGGGTAAGGCAATACATGTATTTTCCTTTTCTTTCCATACGAAATGACTGACGATTCGTGCTTAAAATTTAAAATTGTATATCATTCACTCGAATTTCCTTTTGATTAATCACTCATGAAGTGTTGTTATGAATGAAGTGTTATGTGAAATGTGGTCGAAGTATATAAAAAATCAGATATAGGCACGCGACGGTAAAGAAAAAGAATCTTAATCTTAATCTTAATCAAAAGTTGAAATAATAACATTTGTGGGGAGCGTTTTAAGCACGATTTAGCTGCTCGCACACGAGTTTGTCTACTCCTCTGTCGTCGGTTGAAAATGTATCCTGACCCAAGCGGCATTCCCAGTTCCACGCACGTATCTTGGCGAGGTTCAAGCTCACATGCCCTTGTCTCTCAACTGCGCGCACGCAATTTCTTTCTCTCTCTCTCTCCTTCTCTTAAAACCCCTCTTTCCTTATTGTTTCTCTCTCTCTCTCTCTCTCTCTCTCTCTCTCTCTCTCTCTCTCTCGGCTTCACTCCTTCGCTCTTGTCCTTTTTCTCTTGATGCCGGGGAAATGGGCGTGTTTACATAAATTTCACACACCGCGGCATGCATAACGGTTGAAGAAAAGCTCGCGGCATCTTTCAGACGAGGGTGTGTGCTTTATTAAACCCCCACGTCGTCATTGCAATGGGTGAGCTTTAGCAAGGGAGAATTTAAGAGTGACGTTTAAAGGGACAAGAAGCCACTCGCGCGCAAAGGGATAGACAGTAGCGGCATCGACAATGAAGCTCGCGCGAGATTCCACCCTCAAGCGCTTTTCTAAGTGAGCTTTCATCCTTGAAGAATGTCATTACGGATTTAATACCGTCGATGATCGACGTCGGACTTTGGACGAGATACGTGAATATACTCGAGCTAGAGACAATAATATTACAATTCATCGAGTTTCGTGGTTTTTTCACGAAGTATTATACAATTTATTAATGAATTATGTATACATCACATTTAATGAAATGAGCTTACAAAAAATAGGTATATTCTTTCAAAAAGTATTATTTACATTATGATACCAGATAATGATATTTATGATATTCTCGGTTAACACCACAGCTCTCGTGCTCTTGTTTCTCTTTCCCGCTGTTCTTTTATCCATCATAAAGTGAACTCTCGTCTTCTGGATAATTCTTCCTTTGCTTCAAGTGCGCGAAAAGTACAACTGTATGTACGAATGCAGAAAAGTGACTATTTTAATGAGAAACGAGAGCACAGCGAGCCTCGGCAAACTCGAAGCCGTGGTTTTCAGAAGCAACCGGCACTCCCCTTTTCTTTCTCTGAAACTAGTTTTTTTTCTGCCTCGTCCCTTTCTCTCTCCTCGCTTTGCTCCCTTTCATCCTGTCGAGTAAGCGGTGCGACGCTTAAACGTCATTTAAAGACGGAAAATGCCAAAAAAGAGTGTACACACGGAAAAAACAAGCAACGACGAAATGAAGGAGTAGGCGAGGAGAAGCCGTAAACAGCAAAGCCGAGGGTAGTAAGAAGAAGCGAGCCGAGGCAAAAGAGGAAATGATGAGAAGCAAGGAAGAGACGGCGGCGCGGCTATATATACAGGAACACGCGTTCGTAGCTGCTGCGGGAGAGAAATGGCCTTATTTCAAGATCAAAGCGCCAAGTGGGAGTGCCGGTACGCACAGCTTGCACTTGTGGTGGAAAAAGTTCTATTTCCTACCTCCGCCCCTTTTTCTTTCTTTAGCCACTTACGCTCAAGGGTTGATCGCGCACGTACGGGTCCCGACTTAAGAACTCACGGTAAGAAGAACAGTGATTAGAGCTTTGTTGGGGGAGCAAACAAAATCCTTTAAAACGTGACGAACGCCACTTGATTTAAGCTTGTTTTGAGAAAGGATAAAATATCTTACGAGGATATTTTTAACATCGTCTATAAACAGTGAGGCAAAAGTTTCGATGATCCGAGCGCAATATAACGGTCAAAAGGTAGATCAGATCTTTAGACTCCATTGACGCAATAAATTTCAGTCGTTGTCACAAGAAAACACCTAACGAAGAAGCTTTTCACGTTTATGATTTTTTCTTTTCAAAGCTCCCTGTACTTTGATAGATATTTGATAGATACAGCTCTTTTTTTACAATCGTATTTATACTTTTATAGACTGTTTAGTTGTAAATTGACATTAAGAAATCAGCAGTTTCATATTAGGTTAGATACAGCTCTTTTTTTACAATCGTATTTATACTTTTGTAGACTGTTTAGTTATGAATTGACATTTTAGTCGATAGCCACTGTTTAATAGACATAAGTTATACAATAGTCATAAGTTATTCAAGTAATTCGCATGCTCAACATGCGCAAGTAGTAAGAGACAGTATAGTCAGACGCGAATTTTAAAAACATTATATTTTTCTCACACTATACTATACATTTTATTGGAAGTGCATTGACAAATTCGAGTAAACTGCATGCTCAACATATGTAAGTAGTAACAGTCAGAATATGTGCAGACACTTAATCGTATTTATACTTTTGTAGACTGTTTGGTTATGAATTGACATTTTAGTCGATAGCCTCTATATACACTGAGAAAAAAGTTAAAAGTAAATTTAACTATACACCCTAGTAAACCGGAATATAGTTAATTTTACCAGAATTATGGTACCTATTATTATT
>JAWWEN010034192.1:0-14630 GCA_035582955.1 Sycophila texana | reverse complement strand
AGAGAGAGAGAGAGAGAGAGAGAGAGAGAGAGAGAGAGAGAGAGAGAGAGGACGATGGGAGCGACGGGCGGGAGGGAGAGAGGCCCGAGGAGATGGAGAGGATAAGAGGCGGCGGGAGAGGTATGCTAAAGGGAGAGAGGAGGGGGCTAACATTTAAGAACGAGGGGGAGAGACGTACGAGCGTTCGCGAGACGACGGCGAAGGATGCGTCTGCAATGGGTGCATTGCCGTGCCGCCGGAGTACTTGCCCCAGCGAGTCGCTCCGATATATACGCTGCGATTCCGCGAAATTGTATTGCAGAATTCGCTCGTTGATAAAAGGGCCGCTACAGTCGTGTAATAAATTTGCAAATGAATTTGCTCGCGATTTTTGTACTGCAGCGGTTTCCTCGAAAGTACTCCAAAATGCAATGTACGTCTTGAGAGCCGCGGTATAGGCGTCGAGGAGAGATGCCAAAAGCATTGCAGACGGGACTTACAGGCAAGCGAATGGGGTAGCCAGAATGGAGCTCCATGGTGGGGGGCATTAGCGGTCTCCGCGAAAAAGAGGGAACGACGGACAAAGCTCTCCCTCTCTCAGTCCCTCCGCTTTGCCAAGTACTTACTCGCACATAGTGTCTATGCGAAAGTTACATCGAGAGCGAGAAAGAGAGAGAGAGAGAGAGAGAGAGAGAGAGAGAGAGAGAGAGAGAGAGAGGAGCATCGCCGGGGGGGGGGGGGCACGAGCGCCGGGAGGGGGAGGAGACAAGAGCGAAAAGCGCGAGCTGTGGTGGGGAGGCGCGTTTGGAGGGGAAGGAGTGGACCAACTGGGTTCACCAGCTACGGCGGGTTCACTGACCGCGAGGTACCGCGAGGAGAGGCCCGGAGCGACGGCGACGCGGGGAACACGGAGCAGTCCGCGCGCTCGCCTCCGTGCGGATGCACGCGGACGGACGCCGCTGCTGCACACTTCTCGCTCTCTCTCTCTCTCTCTCCTCCTATCGCTCATACACACCGCCGTCCGTTAGTATGTCTCTAGTCTCTCGCTCTTCTCCCGTTTTTTTCCCTTTTTTATCGCTCGTCGTTTCATCCTTATTTCCGCACGCAACGCCCGATATCGGCCCCGAGAGTTGATCGCAGGGGCCCCGTGAGAACGGAGCGCGGCTCGCTATTAATTTTCATTGAAATTAAAGTTGTTCTTTTTTTTGCGTTTCGCTCGAGAACAGGATTATTTCGATGGTAGCGATATTCGTTCGTCGGATCTCTGAAATATACGCGCTAAAAGGCGCGGAATGAGATGCGCAAATAGAGAGGCGCTTGCTTCCTTGTCGCCTGGGGCGTGATAGTGTAGCTTCGATAAAAAAATGTTGCATCGAGCGAACGGAGGCGCTGAGAAACTATTTGGCGACGGCGCGATTATCAGATAACCGTGAAAATGTCATACCGTTATTGCATTATCCTCGTGACGATGTTTAATGCAACGCTACGTCGGGTAGTTATACGCTGCGGTCGAGTGTGTATGGCGAGCCAACAATGGGGCCTTAGAAAATAATTCGCTGCTTATAAAAGAAGTTGGGGAAATTAAAAGTGTAGTTTCTTGCATTTATACATAAGCCCCCGGGGGCGGTGCGGTGGCTATTGCGGCGCTACGCGATTATGCCGATCGCCGTCAAACTGTTGGGTCCGCCGCTATCTTGATGAGAAGATAGCGATCGAAAACTACGGACCTCCGGTCTTCCATGGCCCTTTGTGTTGTATATATACATTATACTTACTTTTTTTGGTTTTTCGATAAAAGACCCCTTTCACTTTCCAATGGAATGCCAAACAATTGCTTTTATAATACATTGAAATGTTATTGAAATTAATTTAATTTAATCGAGATATCGATATCGGTATATAAGTATAATTTCTATCTAATGTAGAATTCACATGGAAAATTTTATGCGATGCATATTTAATGAGTCATGCATATGGAAAAGTAAAACAACTTGACGTGCAACTAATTTAGTATACGATATAGCTACATGAGAGTAAAAGTACCAGGATAGAAACTTGGAAAATACAATCAAGTTTTGTATAAAAGAACAAAAAATTTGCCCAAGTCGATTTTAGATTTATTTCACGAGGAAACTTGAAATTTAAAAATTCTAATTTTAAATTTTAGCTTATCTTATTTCAACAAACAGCTCCTGCACATAATTTTCTGGTGTATAATAAATTACTACTTATTCATATCTACTCGAATTAAGTTATCAAACAATCCATTAATGAAAACCATTAATCATAGAAAAGTTAATTTTTATACAATTCAAATCACTATTAATTCAACATTGTACTATCCCTGTATGTGAAAATTCACTTAAAAAATGTGAGTATAATAGTTACATTTTGTACGCGGAGAGAAAAGTTCTAGTAAAAATTACTACACATTTTTATAACGCAGGGATAGACTCGACAAATAAAAAATGTTACTAGAAACTGTAATAAAATTTGCTAAACTTGCAATAACTTTTGCTGAACTTGCAGTAAATTTCACTATAAGTCTAACAAATTTTACTAAACTTTCTAATAAAATTTTTTATTCGTCGAGTCTATCCCTACTTTGCAAAGCAGTGAAGTCATTTTTCACAAGAACTTTTTTCTCCATGTATGTGAAAATTTGTTCACATATTCAATCAGTGGACGACATTCGACGTAAAAAAATGTTACTATTCACATTTTCCAAGCAAATTTCGCATTTTCAGGTTTACAGATACTACATTATTACATGCAATTAAAAAAAAAAAAAGAATAATGACAATTAATTTTCAAAAAAAAAAGCTCCTCTTCGCGCGAACGAATAAAGACTATTTATCCGTAGTATACAAACTTCGAGCGCTGAAACGAGCGACCAGGGCATTTCCCCGCGACTTTTCACCGCAGCTGGGCGCAGTAAAGGCAGCGAAGGATCGCCGCGTGGAAAAGCCGCCGCAGGAAGATCCAGAGAAAGAGAGAGGGAAAAAGGAGGAGGGGAGAGGAGACGGCGAGCGCGATATCGCGAAAAAGGGGGATGAAGTGAGTCCAAGCACTTGTCGAGAAAGGAGATGCGCTCGCTCGGTGTAATGAACCTGGAAAACCGGTTGCACGCGCGCGCGAGTCTCTCTCCTCTTTTCGTTTGCAAAAAAAAAAAAAAAAAAAAAAAAAAAAAAAAACAGCGAGAGAGGAGAGCGCCGCTCGCGTACACGCCATCTTTCGTGAAATAAGGGCTGAAAGAGTTGCGCCGCGCCGGAGTCCGGGCTGCGGTCGAGCCTCGCGCCCCCTCATCTACGATTTCACTTCTCATTGCCGAAGTGAACGACGACGCCGTACGTGCGCTTGAGCTTCTTCTTCTTCTTCACTTTCGAAGCCTGTTATATGCCGCGGAGGCGGGCGAACGGCTCGGTAAGTAAGGTAGAACTTACTGTACCTCTAGCTGGATGGTCTTCTAATACCCGCGGCGATGTGCATTTATATTTTAATTATTATAATTATAATTTAAGAATTATGTGTTTTTTTCTCGAGATATTTTGAAGTGGAACTAATTAAGAGCTGCATTGGGGTATACGTTGAATACGTGATGTACCTCTACGGGCTTCTAATACTTGCGACGCTGTCCTGGTAGAAATCCTGTAGTTTTGTCCCATGACGAAACGATGTTTTTAACATTTTAGGCCCATTTAATAATTAGGTTGGAAAATGACCATTAAATTGGCATAAAATGTTAAAAAAAAATCGTTTCATCGTGGGATAAAACTAGACGATTTATTTCTACCAGGGTATGCGTTCATATTTAAATTACTATATTTATTTCTGTATTTAACCAGATTAATTTGCATTACATTACTTTACGAAGTACAGTAATCCAGCAAAGGAAAAGCTTCCTGTTTGCTGATTTGGAGAAAAAAAACCTTTAAACTAACTTACACTGCTAACTATAAAACTAATATAAATCTTTGTTTGTATAATATGCACATAGTTGTTAAATAAGTAACGATAATATTATCGAAACATGATAAATTCCTCTTTTAAATATTAAATAACAACAATTATATTATGTATTTAATTATAATTTAAGAATTTTTTTTTTCTCGAGATATTTTGAAGTGGAACTAATTAAGAGCTGCATTAGGGTATGCACACCTTTAACTGGATGGTCTTCTAATACCCACGACGCTGTGCGTTTATATTTTTTTTAAGAATTATCATTTTTTTTCTCGAGATATATATTTTGAAATGGAGCTAATTAGGAGCTGCATTAGGTTATACGTTGAAAACGTGGTGAATACAAATATTTTGAAAGAGTTACGATTGTAGATGTTCACACTCTGCGTATATGAATAAGTGATAAAGTCATTCACTAATGCGAGCAAATTAACGACTCTGCGAAAACGAGTTTAATAAGTGGATATTTACTTATTGAATGCGGTAAATTTAAACTTTTCCTATATCGAATAATCGCGAATAATTATTTACACGCTTCGGTGGACGACTTATCATTTTATACGTTTAGAAGGTGCAGTCGTTGCATCGATTTTTTAATGAATTATTAAGTGAATAAAGTTAGCTGCTCAAGCTACGCCAGTTTAACTGTGAGCGAGATTCTTATTCATTTAGTGCGGGTAAAAAAATAGCCACAGACTTGTTTATGCGACTTTTAAAAATAACTTGTTTATAACTATAACGTCAGGAAATATTCTTGCCTTTTGTTTTGTTATACTCCTTAATGAAGATCTGGATGAGATTATAAATATTTGGATCAGTTAAATATAAAACTCATTAAATAATAGTAAATTTAAAAATTATAATTCTATATTTGTTATCTGCTCTTTGAATTTTGGATTGAACTAAATTTTCAATTTTCATCGAAATTATCATGAATTGCACAAGCTAAATTAATTTTGATTGGGAAATTGGATCCGTTTATAGGCAAGATCTGAATAACTGTAGTAATGTTTATAAATACACTTTCATTTTATTTGAAACTGCAGACTTTGGAATATTAAGTAAAATTGCGGATGGGAAAAGCTGCAGACCTGATCGTCGAATAAGTAATACCTGACTAATAAATAGTTTACTATTATTAGTCGCTGCCATTTGCTATTTTTCTGAACAAAAAAGCCATCCGAAAATATCTGATGCATATGAAGTGGCGATGTTATTGAATTACGGTCAATGAAGATCGATTCTTCAATAAAACCCGCTAAGTAACGAATTCTAACATATCGGAGAAATAAAAGAATCAGTAAATTACTGCTTGCAGGAGCTTCGAAAGCTTGCGCTTATATCTGTAGTCTAGGAGCCTTAATTATCCAATCAAAAGTCACACCAAAAATTTTCATTAACTTGTTAAAAATATTCAAAATGTTTAAGCTAAATTTATTTGCACCTTGTGAATAATTGATTAAACTTATCGAATTAAATTTTTTTATAGTTCACCCCTAACACTTTGCACAAAGTGCAAATAAATTTAACTTAAACATTTTGAAAAATATTCAACTTAAACTTAAATATTTTGAAAAATATTCAAAATGTTTAAGCTAAATTTATGTGCACTTTGTGAATAATTAATTAAACTTACCGAATTAAATATTTTTATAGTTCACCCTTAAATTTCTGATGCTGTACAAAGATAATACTCAAAGTACCATCCTCGCAACGACTCAGTTTAATAAAAGACTACACAGCATCACTCAATCCACTGATTGAAAAGCTGTAAATGCGACTCGACAAAACAAAAAAAAAAAACAAAACAAAACAAAATTTCATAATATAAACAATATCGACGAAGAAAAATGAAAGCTCCCCAATAAAACACTTTGATAACGAAGCGATAAAAAAGCAATTACTACATTACTGTTAAATCATGTGTAACTGCGATGACTCGGCGTCGAAGTACTTTTTACGCAAGATATATACGAAGAAGAAGGCGATGAGCGCAGAGCGAAGAGAGAGAAAGAAAAAGAGAGAGAGAGAAAGAGGGAAGGGACGCCGCCGCGTGAAAAACCGCGAGCGAAAGAGTCTACGCGTGTGGGCTCCGCGAATTCTTCGTCTCTCTTTCTCGCCGGCGGTTCGCGCGCGCGCGCGCTCCGCTTCCTCGTCCCTCTTCTCGCTCGCTTCTTCGCGCTGCCGCCTCGAGCGAGCGCGAGCCGAAAGTCGTAAAGCATCGCGCCTCACCCATTCATCGTCGCTTCGCTCGCTCTCTACGATTTTAAAAAAGTAAAAAAAAAAAGGCCACCCTTTAGCGCGTCTTTCTCTCTCCCCCGTGTACCCTCGAACGTTTAGGCAGCCAATTTCGGAGATACTTTAAAATGACGGCCGGAAAAACTCGCTCCCATCACCCTTTTCCCCGGGATACGGTTAACAATTTTGCGTTTTGGGTTTTTTTTTTAGCGTGAATGGTGTGTGCAATTGGGTTGTTATAATTTCTAGTCTTTTTATTTTTTGTCAAACTCAGCGAGAATAGTCCGTTGTATCTAAACTGCGCATCTAGTCATTTTAAATCTTCGGACTGTGACAACACTTCTACAATTTTTGACTTACTATTTAGCATTATTTATTTAACAGATTACTGTGATAACACTAAAGTATAATATTTTCTACTACAATTTAAAAATGGCTGTGATTTTAATATCTTCGTATTTTTCCAAAAATATTTAATTTAACATGTTTTTAAATTTTTATATACGAAATTTCGAACAATAATTTGTTATATTTTAAAAGATATGTACATGCTGTAGTTTACATTAAACGACTATTCTATTCTATTCTATTCTTTAGGCGATTGCACAATAAATTTGTTTATTTTACGTTTTTTTGTGTGTTCTCTTATATTCATGTAAAATAATAATTAGTACATCAAAATTGTCTTCAGTTTGGAACTATATGTCCTTAAAAAAAAAAAAAAATAATGTTCTTTTTATGTCCGTTCAATTCTAAAAATTATTTTAATGTCTAGAATATTGAATGAATTGATCAACAGTGGGACAAAGGCTGTGAAGGTACGAGAAAATTGACTGCCTAGAGGACGTTTTCCTCATTTGCGAAGGAATAGGTTCAATCGGGGCGTTATTAAACGAGCGGCTCGCTTCGTCCATTCCTGTGTATTTTTTTTTCTTTTTTTTTTTAAAAAAAAAAAAGCTCGCGAGTCTGCAGACGAAGGATGCAAATGGAGCGAGCGATTTTTAGCCTCTCCGTTATATTGCGAAACAAACGTTTGCGGGGGATAAACGATTGGATGAAAGCGAAGGAGGGGGGGATATGCACTCTCAATATGACCGCCGCGAGTATTCGTTTCCTTTCAATTATACACGCGAAAATAGGCTGCGCGCTCGCCTCGGCACGGGAGGATCGGACTGCAACCTATGCACCGGCGACAGGCGCGCGCTTGTGTGCTATACGAAAACTCGAAACTTTCTCCCCTCGTTAAATCCTTGGCTCGTGTATATACGACTGGAAACTCTCCGTGGCTTTCTGTCTCATTATAAAGGATCTCCGCGTTATATGCCGCGTATACACGGAGTCGCGCACGAATTTCGCGGCGGTGTGCATATTCCTGTACTGCACATGTAGAAAGCGCCGGGTTTCTATGACGCGGCGGCGGCCGGTAGCAGCGGTGCCGATACCGATCTCTTCACGATTCTCCTTTTATTGGAGCTTTTAAAAACGCACCGCAAGTCGGAGGGCCGCGGATCTCACGACGGGACTCGCATGAGCCCGACGCGCGCTGCCGGAGGAATGAAAATGGTTTATACCGATCGTCTGCCGATCTCGTTCTATGCGCGTATATGCGAGCTACTCGCTCTTAGATACAATTTTATTTTTTATTTTATTTTATTTTATTTTTTATTTTATTTTTTATTTCTTTTACTGCGGAGAGGAGGAAGAAACGCCGGTGGGCGCGCGATTATTTCGAAAGCATTGCGCACACGCGAGCCAAGCGCATGAGGCTTTATATATATATATATGTACACACGGCCGCGCGGGCGACTTTCCTCGCGCGAGCCTGGCCTTTTTTCCTCTCTGTCATCGAGATCGAGAATTCGATTAGGCTTTAAGACGGAAACGATCCTATCGCATACATTATGGGATTTTTCCGTGGTCGCATGTACGCGCGCGTTATAAACGAGCGTCGAGCGCGCGCGCTTCTCGATGCTCGACGGAGATTCCGAGTAGAAAGTTTGGACACATTTTTGCTGTGCTCGCGAGGTTCGACTACTCGAGCCGCGGAAGCTCCACTTACGAGTGAAAATGCTGCACTCTGTTGCCGGCGTCACTGGTGAAATAAACACGACTGACCTGATGGCACAATATAATCGAGTATTTGGGCGAGCTTTCCAGTTTATAGAATGCATCTTTTATCGCGAGAAAATGTATTTTTTTTTTTTTGTTAAGCACGGAACAAGCTACGTTGGCGGAGTCGTCAGTAAAATAGAATAGTTGTTTATTGCAAATTACAATATTTACAAATAATTATGATGTATAATTACTGAGATCCTAATCATTTTAAATTTACAGTAAATAAACACGACTGATTCGATGCCATAATATAATTGATTATTAGTCGAGCTTTCCAGTTTATAGAATGCATCTTCTACCGAGAGAAAATGTATTTTTTTTTAAGGCACGGAACAAGCAACATTACCGGCGTCACTGATGAAATAAACACGACTGACTTGATGGCACAAATATAATCGAGTATTAGTCGAGCTTTTCAGTTTAGAATGCATCTTCTATCGCGAGAAATTGTATTTTTTTTTTTTTTTAAAGCACGGAACAAGCTACATTATCGGCGTCACTGATGAAATAAACACGACTGATTCGATGGTATAAATATAATCGAATGTTAGTCGAGCTTTTCAGTCTAGAATGCATCTTCTATCGCGAGAAAATGTATTTTTTTTTTTTTTTTTTAAGCACGGAACAAGCTACATTACCGGCGTCACTGATGAAATAAACACGACTGCCTTGATGGCCCAAATATAATCGAGTATTAATCGAGCTTTCCAGTTTAGAATACATGTTCATTCGCGTGAAAATACATTTTTCATCTTTTTAAAGCACGAAACAAGCTACGTTGTCGGCGTCGTCCGTAACATAAACGCGACTGAACCGATGGCACAATACCGCGTATAAATCGAGCTTTCCAACCGGAAACCGAGCTTTCTCCGCGAATGAACGCATTTTAAGAAGAAAAAAAAAGCGCGGAACAAGCGAAAGCTCCAGCCGACACGCGGCGCTCGCTCGGGGAGATCTCGAGATCCTCGGGGAAAGTGGGACTCTATAGCGTACGAAAACTTTCCTCGGGTCGTGGCGAACGGATGAAATTCGGAATCCCCGCCGTGGCTCTCGCCGAGCGGAGGTAAGAGGTATAAGCTGGATCCCGAGTGCGGGGGATTCCGCGCAGAAAAAAAAAATAACGGAATTCAATTACGCAGGGGTGCTGGAGGGGGCGGCCGAAGGTGAACTTCCGCCTCGGATCCTCCTATAAAGCTTTCCGGGGAGAGGGAAGACTGGGGGTGGCTGGGGGTGGAAAACACATAATAGGGTGGGGCGCCGCTTTTGAATCGATCCGCGGTCGGGGGCCAGCGGTTCTCAGCGGCGACGCACTTTTCCCCAACTTTCGCCCCCGAAAGTCACCCTCGTTCTTCACCCCTTTCCTCGCGTCTTATCGCTTGGATCGCCGTCGAACTGTCTACGCGAATAGCTAAACAGATTGGGATAAGAATCGCTCGTAAAACTTAATTGAATCGGGCGAATTGTCGTCAGCTCAGTAGGAACCGATTTGGCGAAAAGGAGAAAGAAGTAAATTCTAATTTCTATGGAAATTTTTCGGAATATATAGGAAAAAAAAAAACAGATAGGACAAAAAAGAAACTCGAGTAATTTGAATGCGACGCTCTTGGAGAAACGCCGGATTTGCCAGACGCTCAACTAAGCGAATTTCCTCGGCGAGAGCTTCCCCGTCCCCGGCTTAAATAACTAAAAGGACTTTCATGCCAGACAGAGAGGGGATGTGGGTGCGCGCATGCAGTGCGTCTTGCTCGATGCTCTTACCGTTGTTGCGCAAGATGGAGCCGGGGCTGGCGGCCTCCAGGGGGCTGCTCGGATCCTCGCTGCTCGGCTCCCTCTTCACGCTGGAAAATCGAAAAATCCATTATACATTCGGCCGGAGCATCGCTGCCCTTCTCCGCCTCATTAGCAATCACCAACCCCCTTCCCTTCGTACTCCTATATATACTCCTATGTACTCCTATAATACCATAGGCCAGTGTAAGATGCTATATGGTAGTTTCTAGTATAGGCCAATGTAAGATGGTATATGGTAATTTCTAGCATAGATAAATGTAAGATGGTATATGGTAGTTTCTATAGTATATATGGCTCAAACAATTTAACATATTTTGTGTTTTATAGAAGAATTACACACAATATGTGTGTTAATTCAACACGCAAGAAATGTGTAAAGAATTAACACACAATCGTGGGTTATTATTGCGCATGCGCTACTTGCTAATGTTCTTTTCTATCATTTACATCACATTAAATGACATATTTTAAAATAACACACGCGTGTGTTGATAAAAAATTAACGCACATTCATTAAGCCAACACATTTCACATATATTATAATTTAATTTAATTTAACATACGAGATATGCTAAGTTTAACACACAGAACATTAAGGTATTTCCTCAAAATTTAGAAAGATTACACAGAACAATAGCAAAAATTAGGCGTATTCCTTATGATTCAAAGAATTTTTTAGTATTTTTTTTTCTTTTTTTTTCATAAAGGTCCCCGATGAAATTTTTAAGAAAAAATTATTGAAAATATGGTGTTATATACACATACGCAAATGGCAGTACATTAATTGTGACTGAAAATAGTATAATATTATAATATAATTTATGCCTTTAAATATTTGCCATGAAAAAAATAAAGAATGTAGTTACAGACAAAAGAAATCCTATTTCTAGTGATTCTAAAAAATATGTACCAAGCCGAGCTTTTTAAAAAGATATTGATTATCATAAATAAAAATAAATTGATTAGTTTATAACCTCTTTTGAAAATTTGAAAACAAAATAGAGAAAGATTATTTTTAAGATAGCGGACTGATAGCTGACTGACGTTTTAAAACAACGTTAATCAAATGAAAGCTTTTTTTGCATTAATTTTTTATAACTTATATGATTGCTCACTTCATTGACTCCAAAGTTGCTAGAGAACTACCTAAAAGAATGCATATTACGAATACGTTTTGAACGTGTAGGTCAATGTAAGGTGGTATATAGTAGTTTCTACCGTAGTTATTTAAGATGGTATATGGTATAGTTTCCTGTTTCCTCGATTTTGTCGGCGAGCGAATTTTTCGAAGGTGGAAAAAAAAGGGAAATTCAAACGCCGGCGATTTCGCCCGCGAGGCGGAATTCGCCGTCGAGGGAATTTCGAGTGCGCGCTCAATGCGCGGCGTCGAGGGTCTGACCCACTTTTCGCTCGGATTCGCGCGACGCTGAGCGCGTCAAGGTCAGTAAGTAATGTGACAAAAAAGCCTACGGATCTGGGGGGAACTGAGCCGCCAGGAACTCGAATTCCCCCGAGTGTCGGCGCTATTTTACTAATGTCATTTTAAGTGCCGACTTTTCCGCGATTTCCACGATTTTCTTCTTCATTCGAGGGCTTTTCCCGACGCTCAACCGAGCGTTCCGCGTCTTTCACTCAGCCATTCAAAGTGGCTTCAGTTCCCACTTTTAGAAATCAGGCATTCGCCTCGTTTACCCCGAATTTTCCAATTTATTTCTTTCACCCGCGAATTCTCGCGTTGGAGATTTAATTTTTTTTTTAATTCTGAGTGCGCACCACAAAAATGCGCGAGTTTAATCGTTTTAAAACCGTAAAAGACTGCAGAGAGTGAAGAGAACAAACGAAAATTGAATTTTAAATATGAGAAAAAATGAAAAAACAACAGTAACGCACGCAGCGTGCCGCGTGTGATGAAATTTTCCGAATAATAATCTATAAACGTGTCGTGTTTTTTTTTTTTTTTTCAATTAAATACACCCGTCGTTAGTACAGTCATGCAACAACCCCTCGCTTCATCCGAATGCACAAAATGCAAATGAAACGTTGATTAAAGCGCGTATACATCGTCGCTGTAATTTTACGCCGCAAACAGTGTATCGCCCGATGAAATAAAAGTTTGACATTAATTCGCCGTCCGCTGTACTAACGAATAATTATCCGGGAGTGCGGAACATTGTAAAGCAGACGGGCACATTATACACACATATTCGTCTCTTTTAAACATTTATAACGCATCGCCGACGCGGACCAATCGGTGCCGTGTATATAATATTCGAATTTTCGCTGCAACGACCAGAGCGGGATCAGATTAAATAAAAATCCGCCCTTTTGTTCTTTCACTTATTCCCCCATCGACAGGTGGAAATAGACTTTTCTGAGCCCTGTATCGGTGCCGATAAAACAAGAGCCACGGCACTCGCTTTGAATAAAAATGTATACCTCGCAGGAAATAAGGAAATCCGCAAAGAGCAGTGCCGCGCGGGGAATCCTCCATCCTCATTTCGGATATATAGAAGCGGGAGAATCTATAAAGGCGCGTGTAAGTGGCCGTATAACTAATCTCATCGGGAAATGTGTTTTCTTTTTTTTTTTACGCTCGGCGCGTGAAATTAATCTTATCTCCCTGCGTACACGCGCGCTCGGCGATAACTTCGAATGCAGGAATTCCCGAAAAACAAAATAAACGTTGGCTCTGGTCTTCTCGCCTATATCGTCGTTTTTTCACTACATTTCACTTTATTATTTCGTTGACGCGCATACACAAGAAAAGGGATTTCCCGACGAGGAGGCGGCGCGCACGTCCGATTAATACCCGCCAAGGGGAAAGAAACTAAAATTACCTTATCTGGGTCGACAAACGCCGGATTAGCGATCGAACCGCCGTGCAATATTCACCAAGGATCCCGTCCCCTCTCGGCTATTTTCGCCCGCGCGCTCCGCTAGTAAAGCGCCTTTGCGCTTAAGCCCCGCGTCGGGCTAAATTTTCATCAGTTCGGGCTCGAAAATGAAAAAAAAAAAAATCCGCGCGATCTACCGGACGTGTCTTCCCCTTTCTTTTTTCCACTATAAACTGAATTGGATCGAGGGATTGAAGCGTGCGTGCACGAAAGCTCCCGCGACGCTCGCAGTCCCTCTCTCTCCGGAGAAATCAAACGGGCCAAAGCAGCCCCGCGTCGCTTTTACATTTTTAATCGGTTGAATGGCAAAGTAAGCTCCTCCGGAGCTGAGCCCGCGCATTTAAAATTTGAATTATTTCAAGCCACCCCCTGCTGAAGCTTTTGTCACCCACCCCCCGGGCGTACTCTACATACATTCGACTATTTTCTTCCTCAACGCCGGCATACGTATTATACAACTGCTGCGCTTTCAATTCAGACCGAAAATAAAATTAAAAAAGAAAATTATTTAAACGAGCGATATTACCATTTGCGAGGAATTTCGAAAGCTCCGGGTGTAAGCGGAACGGCGGAGAGATAATAAATAAGGTATAAGGGATCGGGAGGTGGTGGTCGGAGGAAGGCATCGATCGGAGTCAAAGATGGAGTGCGGGCTGCTGCTCACCTGATGAAGGTCGAGTCGGCGGCCGGGCTGGAGGGCGCGGGCGAGGAGCTCGCCGTGGAGGCCGTCGTCGTCTCCTCGACGTCCATGGCGGGCCGAGGGGGGCGGGGAAGACGGGGCGGAGGGGCCGGGGACGACGCTCGCTTCCCACCTGCTCGCCACCCCCGGGCTCTGCACTGGGGCGCGCGCGGGCACCGGAGACGAGGCAGAGCCGAGCGCGGCCTCGCGCTGCCGTACGGGACGCGACTGCCGCCCTCCCCCGGAGGCAGCCGGAGCAGCCCCCGACGGAGGCACCCCCGCGCCACCTGTCCGCCAGTCCCCACTCACCCCTTGGAGAGAGCTTTTATAAGCTCTGGTGGAAATAATTTATTTGGAAAAATTTCCATAAAGTTGTTTAAGTGTGGAAAAATGTTTGGAAATATGTGTATAATTGCGTAAAAATGTTCGTAAATGTGTGTAAGTGTGTACAATTTTTTGTAAGTGTGTGTGTAGTTGTGTAAAATAGTTTGTAAATGTGTAGAAGTTAGTGTGTAAAATGTTTATAAATGTGTAGAAGTTAGTGTGTAAAATGTTTATAAATGTTTAGATGTTAGTGTGTAAAATGTTTATAAATGTTTAGATGTTATAGTGTGTAAAATGTTTATAAATGTGTATAATTGTGTATAATTGTGTAAAAGTGTTTATATAAATGTGTGAAAATATTCATAAATGTGTATAAGGTAGCGTGTAAAAATGTTTATATACGTGTATATAAGTTTGGATAAAAGTGTTTATAAATGTGTATAAGTTAGAGTGTAAAAATGTTTATATACGTGTATAAGTTAGTGTATCCCGTAGGAAAAAATCCTGCAGAATTTTCTGCAAAAAATGCTACAGAAGATTCTGCAGAAATTAGGCATTTTCTGCAGAATCTTCTGCAGGGTTTTCGCCTGCAGAAATTTCTGCAATAATTTCTAATGAAAAATTTGCAGAATTTTCTGCAGGCGAAA
>JAWWEN010034171.1:0-14632 GCA_035582955.1 Sycophila texana | reverse complement strand
TAACATATTTCTAGAATATTTAATAGAAAATATAAATTTTATTATAATTTTTAATTTTCAAATTTTTTTCAAAAAAATTTTTTTAGGTATAAACCCCCCTTAAGCACTTACGCAAAGTAAATATTTATACGTGTAAATATAACAGTATACTACTATTAATAGATATTACCATTATTACACAGAATGAATTATAAAAATCTGCTTATCAAATGGAGATTCTTATCGAGTAAAATGTCAATCCACTTCAGTTTATCCAATAGCCATTTGTCATTAACCTATTTTCAAGTAAACGAGGCGCAGTCGCATCCATAACGTATCAATCGCGTAAGTATCGCCGAGCCACGCTCTCCTCTCGGTCCACTCGATCATCGTTTTTCCCGCGCGATTGCCTCGGCGATATGCCGAGGGAGCGTAAGATACATAATTAATGGCGAATCACTAACTCCTGCCGCTTCGGCTTTCACCGACCCCCCTAAGCGACTCTTACGTGGCACGTCATTTTTTGTTTTGATCTGCAGCGCGCAGCGTCCTGCGAATACGTCGCGGCACAATGTGCCTGCTCCATTCACCCGAGAGCACGTAATATTGAAGGCGCGTCGATCGCGATATCAACAGCTTTTGGGACACTTTTGTGCAAAAATTATGCCTTTTTTACATTCTCCGCCTGCTTAATGGAATAATTTACATATTTGTCGAGCGATTTTTTTTTCTTAAATCGTGTTACGCCCTTCGATTTTATATAAGTAAATCTGAAAACGAAAAAGCACGAGCTGGAAAAACTTAAATACTTGACTTGACTTGACTTTCTCAAGTAATTTCCAGCGGACGCTGTACCCTATCCCCTTACTTATCAATTTGCCGCTAAGCTTTAATCCAGTGCACATACACGTACCGAAAATCCATAAAACTCGGAGCAATCTCTCGATACTTCACGCGACTAGCGGGGGTATATAAAACAATCCCCCGCCCCCTTCGCTGCGTTCTCGCATTTCCGTCCGCGCAGCCGCGACGGTATAATTCAAATGCAGTCGTAAATTTTAATAACAAAGCCGGCTCACCTTAAAAAGGAGGAGGGCCGTAGGGATGGCGGGGTGAAAAAAAAATATAACGGCGGACCGTTATAAATAACCCGATTGAACGAGCGCTGCGAAAAATCGATCCGCACCGGCTCTGCAATATCCCGAGCGCGCGAGATGTATATGTAGTACTATGTATATGCGAGTGCCCGCGTGTAGGCGAGCCCCTCCGCCAATATTTCCTCGTAAAATCCGAAATCCAAGCCGACGCGCGCGAATTTCATGAGCGACCTACGCGCCCCGATATTACCCTCCGCTCGGTCCACTTTTTAAGCACTCGCTCGTGTTTAGGGAAGTTCAGGCAATTGTACGTCGAACGGAGATAACACCGACGTCCGAAAAAGTCAACTCGTGGGGGTTGATGACTCAAGCGAAGGTGGAGCGAAAAAAATGTCGCTGATTAAATCTCGAAAATTCGTAATATATCTTTGCGATACACGAATATTGCACTTCAATGCGAAATTATTTTGCACAATGGAAAATGCAACGTTCGTGCTAAATTAAAAGCAAATTTATTCTGAAAATATTTATCCAACGATCTCCACTTGTAAAAATTTTCGAGCAATTTTAGTCGAGTATTTTTCATCCATCTCTCGCAACCGCATAAGTAAAAAACGAGCTCTTCGGCTTCGCAAATTTTAATTAACCCTTATGTAAATCTTTTTTTATAAATTAAAAGTTGAAAAATTTGTTGTATTCTGAATTTTATAGAGTGCAGTACTTTACAGTTCCTTCGGAAATTCGAAGTCTAATATGAAGACAAGAACGCGTGGAACGCGCCTAAATTCTCTAGTAAAAAAAAAAAAACAATATTTTTACAATTTTTCGACGCCTGTACGACGACGTCTTGAGCAAGTATAGATTAAAAAGATAGAAACGACGAAGTGAGAAAAAAAGAATTTGAAAAGCAGTGGAAATCAATGCGGAGCCTGAACCTTTCTTCCTCGCTTCCATTTTTATGTTCCACTTTGTTCCACCCAATATACTGCCTTAACAACGTGACCTCCTTCGAGGTCTCAAAAAAAAGTTACTTTCTTTCAGTATAAGATACGTACTTGGTCGCCCCAAACTTCTTATCTACTTGCTCAATTTAATCGATTTGCAAAAAAGGCTATATATATAAATTATAGGAACATAAAATTTTCTGTTTGAATAGTCAGCAAAACGTGTTTGATCAGATAAATTAAAATTCATTTTGCCATGTAAATTATAAAAAATTTATAAATAAAATAGAAAAGTCATAAAAACGTATCTGTGCAAGATACAAGTAGAAGATGTATTTTGCAATTGAGAAAATAATTTAAAAAATTGTGAAGTATTATAATATTTATATTTTCACTCTAAGTAATCATACCCACATAGAAGAAGTAACCAAAATTATCATCAATTGGCCGATTTATATTTCCTACAAAAAAATTCGTTGATGGCTTGGTAAAATACTTTTCCAAAAGTCTTAAATTGATTACTCTGAAAATTGAGTTACATCATACGTCTCTTTGTACCCAATGCGATCCTAAGTAAACGTAATATTTCGTTACTATTTAATTACTGAAACGACTTACTTTGTACTAAAGTATCTTTTCTTTCTCTCGGCATTTAACCGAGCAGAAAAAAAAGAAATTTGAAGAAAAAATATTTTTTCTCTGACATTGATTTATGTTAGAAATTTAAACGAGATATATATAAAAATTGAAATACCAAATTTGATTTATACGCGCTCTGCTTTACGAATGTTTATCACAAATTTACGACACATTAAATAAAACAGTAAAATTATAAAATAAAAAACTCGGGGTTTCCAGTTTAGTTTTTAAGAAAAAATATACACACTAGAAATTATATAATAAATACAAATAACAACATTGTTATTTTTGTTTGTAGACTATTATTTTTAAGTAAACGCCAAAAGCTCGCGCATGAGGGAAATACCAAATATATTCGGGATGTGTTGATGCAGCCGTCGTCACTCGAAAAATTCATCTGTCTTTGCGTATTCCCGCTGATGAGTCCTGGGTATCGCAATTAAGCAGTCGCCCACGGCAACTGCGACGCCGAAGACACGTGTCCGACTGCGCGCCAGTAGGGACGCCCGTGCGAATGGGACAGATAAAACAGCGAGACGCTGATAACGGCAAATTGTCTGCTCTATCTCGCCCGTTTTACTCGTAGGTCCGAGCGAATCGAGACGACCTCTCCTCGCTTTATCGAGCCTCCCGGTGATACTCTCCATGGAATTTTTCTTTTCTCGTATTCCTTTTTTTTATACGCACGCGTTTGCCTCTACAATGCCCCGAGCAAAATAATATTTTTGTTTTAGAGTTTCGGTGACTCAGTTGTACTGAGACTTGGAAAATAAAAACAATGATAAATGTCATTTACACCGTTGTCGAATGATGTTTATTTTAGGCGGAAGAACAGCTATGATTTCAATACAAAATGAACACTTTTCAGTGCATTTTCCAGTCATAGCCGTGAATGCGTGAATTACAGTCAACATAAAATGTAACGTTAATTGAGTAAAATAAACGCATTCGAGAATTATTGACGAAATATTGATTCAAAATTTGTGTTTACGTTTTTGAGAACAGTAATATCTTGTACGTAGTCTGTACAAATTCATAAATATTCTATACTAAGTTTTTCTCATAAAACGAATTAATTTTAAATGTTATGAACGAAATAAGAATGTTATAATTATTCTGTTTTTTTTTTTTTCAATTTTTATAAATCAATGAATGTGATGCTCACTATATTGAAATTCTGAACTTTATTGTACTCACTCGTATTAACTCGTTTTCAAAAAATTGAAGAAGTATTCCGTTCCATTTATTCCTGACCAAAAAGTATAAAAACGGTGGTCACTTTACTAATCGCATATTAACACTGAAGAGCGCCAAACAATGCATTGATAATAAAAGGACAAAGCTCGGCTTGCAAAGGTAAAAGCCCTTCGTAGACTTTTCCTTGCTGGTTTACGCGTCCGACACCCTGAAGTTTCATGTTGCGCTCCGGGAGGCTCTATATAATCCTCATGGATCGAGGCGACGTGACATGGATCGCCGCTAATAATTGACGCCGACAGCCATCGAGCACCACTCCCGTACATTTTTTCTCCAGGAGTTAATCCGGTTGTTCCTTGAAAAATCGATTGTTTTAGCCGATGCTTTAGGGAATCGATTTCTAATATTGTCGTTCTTTAAAGCACTAGATTAAGTCCAGAATATATTGTTAGCCTGATCTACAAATTAACATTTCTAAAATTAAAAATGTTTTATTTTATTTGTTTGTAAAATATGAGAATTAAAAACCGTCGAAATTCACTTAAAAATTACCTAAATAATGCATACCAAACTTTGTTAGATCGACACGAACTTGTGCAATTTTATTAAATAAACATCTCTCTCTCTCTCTCCCTGCGTTTCTATTATTTTCAAATGTTCCCAGTGGTTTCAAGTAATTTACTAAACTCTCCTAATAATTCAAGTCAATTAGTATAGTTTTCTTGTTAGAATTCCTCTGCTTGTTTCTAGTTCCAAACACAATGTGGATGTGTTATTAAATACTGATCATTTTAACAAACTTCTACAGATTGTTAATTTCAAATTAAATCAATAATTCCATTTCATTGTTTAATGTTTTATTCGCTTTCCTGACACATTGTTGGGTTACGAGTTCAGAACCGCGAAATTCTGGTCTATTAAAAAGCTGTCTTAATGGCTGCTCTATTCTAACTCTTATTTCATTTAAGAATAGACCATCAACATTGGCGAATGTTGGCTTTCGATGAAGCTGTGTGTTCCAACGAGCTCAAGTTTCAAACATACCAATTAGATTTTATTTGATTGTTGTCGTACAGCTTGCGAAAATCAACTTCTTCAGAATGATACATTGTTTCAAACAAACAAATATCAGGAATTACGTACTCCATCCAATCCAATGTTAGCGTCGCAAAAATAGAATCAATATTGATTATCTTTCATTTCGCTAACTTGATAATTACAAGCATCGTTTAATAATTTTCATAAAAAAGTTTTTTCAATAGTTCTAAATTCTCCAAAAATAAAAAACATTAATATTATACCGATCATTTAAATAATATTTGCACTGTTAACAAAATTGTGCTTATAGATAGCGAAAAATACAGAAATGTTATAAATGCATTACACTCGTTTTTTTACACAAAATACAAAACACAAAATGGATTTCATTTATGATGAAACAAAGAAAAAATATTTCCCCAAAATGTTTCATTTTTCGACTAAAAAGAATTTACGTAACAATTTCCGTGTCGTTGAAGCATAAACACTGAAAACGTGTTTTTGGGTCAATTAACTTGTGTATTTGGGTCAACTAATTTTTAGCAGCGTACAAACAAATTTTACATAGCATCGAATCGTCGCAAGATCGAATTTAATCGATAAAACTCAAGCCCTATATCGTAAAAGGTATACCATCCACCGCAGAGCCTCGCGAATGAGCCATCGACGGAACCAGAATAAGAAGCCTTCGCCGAGAAATTTCATAAAAAATGTTTTCCGTACGCTAGTGCAACACGTGCTGTTCGCTCAAAGTCCGAGGGAAGAATTGCGCGAGGCGGTAGAGGCTTGCGGGGCGCATGCAGCCTCCGCTCGACCGACATTGTCGTACGTCATGTTTCATTGAGGGCCGCCGTGTAGCGCCGGCTATTTTCGACGATCGCGCAGCTAATAATAACGAGGCTCGCGCGATCGATATACCGAGACGACGAGTCGCCGAGTCCGACGGAGACGATTATGCTTCCCGTGGGTATTAACGCGCCTCTATACCTGATTCTTAGATAAGGGTAGGAACGGGATGGGACTTCTTTTTTTTCTTTGAAAGAGTGGGTATCGACATTTTTCGGGACACCATGGAAAATGCGTGCTTGAATGAAACTTAATAGAACTTGCGAAAAAATTACTTATATGACGAATTATCGCTTAATTTATCAAATTTATTACGTACAACATTTACATGCAAATTGTTCCATACCGAGCTATAGAGACATCCCTCATATTAAAATGCATTGCAATTATGATCGAATTGAATGAAGTCGAATTATCGCATTATCGAAATTGAAGAGTGTGAAAGTACTAGCAATTAAACGGTTACTTTTTTGTTTTTGTCGTCTCCGAACTAAAATAATCAATCAGCGCGCGAAGCGCGCGTGTGAATTCTAGTTTAATATATTAAAGAAATACATATGATGTGTGAATTAGAATTGAATAATTATAGCTATTTACATTTGATTAATATTTTTATAAACATGTAATAATGTATATATATTTATTTTTCTGTTTCAGGTAAGTCATGAAAATAAATTAAAAACTGATGATATTTTGGCCATCACTGAATCATCTCTGCAGTAAGTTTATTTTGATTGAAAAAATTCATAAAATTTGATATAAAATCGAAAAAATACTCGTGGCAATAAATTTTATTTCTAATATTGCGTGTAAAGCGACTAAGATACGCAGGCTGAAAGCCACCTCGAAGTTTTATTAAATTTTCACAACTTCGATCGGATCCGGCTTATATGCCCTAAACAAGCAATACCGCCGGAATATAAAGTTTACGAGTCGCCAGAGGGCTACGGTGCCGCGAATTTTCGCGTCTCGCCGTTATTTTTACTGCTCGCCGCTGGCCATCGACCGGCTGTATCGTCAGAGGAGGAGCGTGTTTCGGCTGGCGGAGTTGCTTCGCAGCGTAAAAATTTCAATTTCCCTCGTTTCGCGAAAAAAGAAGAAGACATTCGCTGCGCGTCGTTTCCGGCGCGGCTCGAGAATTTTCATATATCGGCCGTGGAATTCGGTCCTCGGCCGCATTTTTTTTCTCCCCTCGGGCGGCTTCACGGATACCCGAGAGGCGATCGTGCGAGACACGAGATTACGGGAGAGCACTGTCTATTCTTTGCAGCTGCGGCTCGCCGGAATTTTTTCGCGAGGCCACGCTCCGTCGACGAACCCTAGGACGGTCTCCTCGTCGTTTCTTCTTCTTCCACTGCTTCTTGTCTTGCTCGCCTGCTCACGGGTTCATCCCTCTTCACCGCAGAAGACTCGAGGTCGAAAAATATTGGCGCCCCTTCGCCGGATGCAATTAACATTTTTTTTAACTTTGAACGATTTCGTTTTTTATTGCTTTCCCGTGTGGAAAGTTTTGTGAATGACAGCAGAGAGAAATCTTAGGAATCTTTTGAAATTCAAAAATATGCGAAATACTTAAAAAAAAAAAAAAACGTTTTAGTATGGTCTTGTGAAATTTTTATGTCAGAAGAATGGCGAATAAGCTCGAGCGAACTTTTGGTTCAAAATTTATATTTTTAAAAGAAAACTTTTACGACGTAGAAAGAGTCAATGATATTTTCGCAACTTTTGTAACTTTGCTAATGCGCTACTTGCTCGAAATAAAAATGAGGTAGGTGGCTCTATTTGAAAAATTATCGATTCTCTCGCTTTCAGAGCGTTCGGCAAAGAATTCAAGAATCTTTAATTAAAGTCTTCATTTATTCGGTGCATTTGCACTTCGGAAAAAAAAGTGACGGAGGATTACAAACACTTGATCGGGGCTTTCAGGCTTAGCGCGAGAGAGCCTTGCGGCTCTTAACTGAAGTTTCCTCGATCGAGAATTTAAAATCCCTCGAAAATTTTTGCGTCGCTGGCCATTTTTTACTCTAAAGCTTCTTCCCCTTAAGAATTGTTGACTATCTTAAAAATCTATTCGATTGATTGCGAGCTATAAATATTAGGCTACGTATTTTCAATTGCTTGAGGTACACCTTAATTACAGTAATTTTTTTTAATTTTCTCAGAAAAAAGCTTCAAGCACTTTACTATTATTTATAAAGCGCAAGATATCGATTTTCGTTACATAAGACTTGCTGGAATTTTACCCTCTTACGTGCGGCTCGTCAGCAGGAATTTACTTAATTTTTCTAAAAATCTACAAAAAGCATTTTAAGTTCCACTTACCCTCATCACCTGCTACAATCAGCGCGACATTGAAGCTTACACTATTACAGTGCACGTTCAGACATTTCGTTTTAAAACTATACAAGTCATTTAACTATTAGCGCTCGAGCAATTTTAAAATTTTCTCACGAGCCTCACGTAAAGTGCTTTCTACGAGATCACTTAATTCCAGCATGCAACAGAAAAAAAATGTTGAAAAGGGCCGGCTATTAAGGTGTGATATCAATCGCGAAAATTACACACGTCCAATGTCATCGAGGCCATCGTTTCGCTAATAAGAAGCAGGATTTCACGAGCGCACCACCTGCCGCCGCTGGAACGCCGAGCAAACACATTGCACTTGCACCCCCTTTACTCTTTTTTCCTCCTCCTCTTCTACTTTTTTTTTCGTCAGTCATCTTTTTTTTACTCGAAGGAGAAAAAAACGTGGCAGGCAATTCCGAGAGCCGATAATGGTAGCGGCGATCGATTCGACAGATATGCGCGCGCGGTGTACGTGACAATTTAATACGTTCGGCGAATGGAACGACTCCTCCACGAGCCATCATACCACCGGCTTGTATATGTAGATGAAGAAAAAGAGCTTGCGAGGCCGATTAGCTTCGTGTGACATGCCGAAGAGCTCGTTTACTTTTGCTCGGTCTTTTATAATCTACTACCTATCTCGATATGTAAAATGAGATTATTTCTTTTTGAGGCAGAATAAATTTGGCAAATTAATTTCTTTTTCAATTTTTTGATGTTTTATCATTGACATACTTTCAATAAAAAATTTAAAAAGAAATTAAGTTGCAAAATTAATAAACTGCCTCAAAAAAAATAATCTCATGTGAATTTTGGATAATAATTTCATATAACTTCACTACACAATTTTTGTATTAGAAGTATTGTAATTTTAGGTGTAAGTCTAGTAACTTCGGCGACAGTGAAATTTTTATTATAAATCTCGTAACATTCTTCTTTTTGCTAGTCTGTGGCTCCATGAACTACAAACATTGCAATTTTATCCATAAAATTTATCTCATTGCATTGATGCGAAATATGTGCAGATGACAGTTCAAATGAACTTCAATGGACAGTAACAAAGGGAAACACTTGAAATTGTCAATGCCGATAATGTAGGTCCGTAGGCGTAGCTATTTATGCAAGCTTTCACGGTTTTCCAAGTCTTTCGCAAAACAGATGATCAATAAATAAAATTCGTTTTTCACAAATATCGTAACAACCTTAATATAGCATGAAAAGTTTAGAAAACAATGGATAAATGTACAACTTTTCATTATCATTCATAAAAAAGAATTCCTTTTCTTGCTTGGTTTTTTATTTACATAATCGCGTAGCCGCTTACAGGACCGAAATCCGTTAAATGAAATGCAGGGCGGAAAATAAAATAAAATACTAGAAAGTGGATTGCGCTATTGATTTTACGAGTCTCTCTAATAAACTCAAATTAAAAAAGTATTTGACAAAACGGTGACAGGCCTTTAATCGCTCAAATTGCTCTTTCTCCCGGAAAAAAGGGTGCCATTAAATTTAACATTTGCAATCGGTAAATTAATTTACGAGGATGAAATCCGATGAAGCGCGTTGCCGTCGCGACGTTGTAAGCTCGGCAAATGGTGGATCCATTGAAATCGCATTTATTGAGCCGAACTGAATTCAGAATCTGCGAATCCGATTGACTGACAATTTGTACAAATGCGCGCGAGTCAATGATTTTATATTTTTCTTCGGCTTGATGTATTTCGCGGACGGACGATTGTACTCACGCAGCTTTGAGAAACGGAAAGCAATGACTGATCCGATAAGACAATTAAATTGCTGTGCCCCGCGTGCCATCACCAAACTTGGCGACCACTTCAGGCATCCATCTTTATTATATGCAACCGGCACTTTCTAGAAGTTTGTCGGCGGCTGGCTTCTCTTAGTTATCATTCATAGAGTGGATTTAGCTGTCACTTTTTATGCGTTTTATATAAAGAGTTGGGATGAACGTTCGTATCAAAATGACTGATTGAACCGCGTGGCTGTTATGCAGGCCAATAAAATTGTTTATTTATTCGTGGGTTATTGCCATAGAAAATGGGAGCCTCAGCTGTGAAAGGATATCAATCAATCAATTCGAACAAAAATGCTTAAACGCTGTAGGATTAGACGTATATTGTTTGACGCGCAAATATACAATGTATTTAGCTGTCAGTGATACGTCTATATAATTTGCGATATTAACTCACACGGTGGTATATTTTCCAAAAGCTTTAGGTAATACTCCTGTATTTTTAGTTTTTACCACTTCATTTAACAGACATTTAAATTTTGACACTTTTGCCGCAGAACATGACAACCACTTTCCGCGAGTAATTATTATGACATTTTATGTAAATAAATTAAATCTTAAGAAAAGTTTTTATCTAATTTTTTGAGTAATAATTAATCATGTATAAAAAATAAGACAATGCAGTTAGTTGCAAGTTTTTATTGCTTATTTGCCACTAGTCTCAAACATTCTGCTTCTTTTTAATACTTACTCTTTTTTTTTAATCCCGGACACTATATTGGTTTAGTTTGTACTTTTTTGAGATTAAAGCCATAACTTTTCGAGTCCTAAATATTCCGCCATAATCTTTATTTGCGTTTTTAATTTCAGGGCATTTTAGCATATGTAATGGTATAAGAGCAACGCGTTTACACCCGTATTGTCATGAAATTCATATAACTGGAATATTATTTGAATTGCGCATTTAATTGCTAAAATTCGTTTGACAAAATATTAATTAATTAGACTGCTAATGTTATTTGAGTAATGAACAGATATATTTCAAACAAATTCAGTATCTTCCACGACTAATTTGTCTTTGACAGAACGATATACTAATTATTTTATTATAAATAATGAAATTTCCAGAATATTAATTAACCAATTTAATTAAATAAGTCTGTTACTTTGAAAACGTCAAAACTGACTGATTTTTCTACATTGTAGCTTGACACAATTATGGTGTTTACTGCAAAAATGTCAAAAAAAAGTTCGTCGCCATATCTTTCCGAATAATATCGACCCGGCAAGGTTAATTATTTATTCCATAAAACATAAAAATATAATAATGCCATTTTTAAATATAGCAGATAGCAGATAAAATTATAGCAAACACTTAAGTTAATTTATATCCATTTTCAAAATAATAATATCATTCATTAAAACTATAGCCGTTGTTCAAAATCTTAGCCACTCTGAAAGCAGTTCTCGAATTTACTGCGAGTTCAGCGTCAAAGCCAGTAAATAAGAAGATGCACAACAGGAACTGAAGGTGTGCGTAAATAGCGAACGCACAGGCGACATTGCCGACGACATCAGAGAGCGCGCAATTCAACGGCGGCTAAAAAACATTGTACAAGACGTCCGTGCGGTAGTCGAGCGCCTAATGGCTTTCAAAAGCGATAAACGGCCCCGCGAATAAATCAATTCGGCTGTATAATAATAACAGCAGCGCCCTGTGCTCTGCCAAAAGCTCGACCGGGGCGAGCTTTTTCGGCGCGCGCGCGCCACAATGCGGCCTTATACTTTCCGCGTTAATCAAGACGGACTTTGGACGGAAAGTTCGCATCCCGCTTCCGGCGTCTGCACTGCGAAAAACATGCCCGACAATGTCCGCACGGCACTTATTAATAATTTCTATTTTCGCTGATGAAGAGCACGCACACTTTTGGCGCGTACCGCCACGATATTTCTGCCTCTGACGCGCAAAAAACGTTCTTTTTCATGTGTAACGTTTGTACAGACTAGTTGAATGCCTAATTTCTTTAAAATACTATTCGAGCGATTGTGAAAAAAAACGAAGATTCGCGTAAAATAAGAGGAGAAAATAATCAAAGACGTCAGAGATAATTTACGCGAGAATTAGTTTTAACGACCCTTTGACATAACTCGGAGTAAGTTCGAGCCAAATATAGCTGCTGTAAAATTCTGGAGGATAATAAAAGTCAATGACATTTTTGTGACCAGCCGAAATGAACTGCCTCACTAATTTCTCCCCCAAGCTTCGAATTCTATAAATACTGAAAAAATCGTCTCTCGATAGCCTCATGTAAAAAAAAAAGGAACGACGCGGCACGTGGTGGTCACCGACATGATCCCTCGCGGGCTACATAAATTCGCGTATAAAGCTCGTCTTTTTTCTGGCGGTCATTCTATTTTCATTACCGGCGGAACCTTCTCGAAGAGCCGGAAGTGGCGACCGTCGGCCGCAGGACCGTTCAGCAGGAGTAAGTAGATACTGTCCAGGTCCGGTAAGCCGACGGCTGACCAAGTGCAGGCGTATCTACTTACGAATGTTTTACGCGGGGATCAAGCTACAATGTATTTTTTTTAACCGCTTATAGATATAATTCGTATTGGATTACTCGTAAATAAAACGCTAAATTTTAATAGAAAATGAATTTTTCTCTTGAAAAAAAAAAAAATGATGCAAACAATAATTTACTTTTGCCTGGAAATTTTATCGTGTTTTAAAAATAATTCGCAAAAAATTACCTTTTCTACATGTATACATAAATCTCATTTTATCCTGCTAAAAGGTCGACGTGTAAAATAAATAATACACTAAACAAAACTTAGATTACTCTGAAAAGTTTGCTTACCGAAAGCTGTTAAAAAAGTGTTAAAAAAAAAAAAAAAAAAAAAAAACAGCTAATTCGCCAGCTCGACCAATGTTTCACCATTATCTACCTACCCTCGCAAAGTCTGACGAGCTTCCTACCTCGCCTATGATGCAAAAAAAGGCAGCCGCATCACCCTCGCACCTGAGAGAAAAAAAGTGAGAACTCCCACCGGCCACATTTCACAATTCATTATAGCGTCGGAGTAGCCTCGCGCCGTGCAAGATCAAAACGCGTGGGCGGCGGGTTTCGCCCAGAGAAAGAGGGAGAAAGAGAGAAAGAGGGGGAGGAAGATCGTCGAGAAATTTCGTCCTCGCGCGGCGCCTTTTTATCAAGACGAAAGGAAGAGCCTTCGGAAGCCGAGGGACGAGGAGGGAGGTTGGAAAGGTGGCGCGAGAAAGAGGCGTTGAACACGTGTACGGGGTGGGTAACCTTGGTTCGGCACGAACGAGCTCGCGACGGGCGACGACTGCCGCTGCCTCTCCCCGAGCTTATCTCGACGAGGCTCACGTGCGCGCCGCCGAGGTGAGGAGGAAATAATAGGAGCAACCCTTCTCGGCCTCGCGGACTCTCACTTGCGGAATGCCGCCGAGGTGAGTCGTCTCTTGGCGACAGCTCTATAGCCCTTCTCGTCGAAGCTCCGAGCGTTAAAATTTCCTTTCTTCGCTCACCGAACACTATGTTTTTTTAGTTTTAGTTTTTTTCTTCAAAATTTTTCGTGCTAAGTTTTTGAAGCTTCAGTGATGTTGTAATATGTTTTTAGTAAACAATAGCCTTTGAAATTATACTTTTATTTGTTTTTTTGTTTTTTATCAATTAAAATTGTATATATAGAATACGGGATCAATTGACTAACTTAACTGTTTTAAAGCTCAGTTATTAAATCATTAATGCATTTAATGAAACACACAAATCTTTAAGGATTGTGATGAAGTTACAACATTCATATATAAAATATTATGAATTTTGGTACCATTTAATCTGATATTTATTCCTTAATCAATAAAATTGTTTCACAATATCCTGTCGTCATTATTTAAAGACAGCATAGAAATGAATATGCTATTGATGACACTAAGCTCAATCCAAATAAAAACCACCCTATTGATGGTTGTTCTGAGATATAAAAAAACTTTAATAACAGTTTGTGTTAAAAAAGACAAAAGCAAATCGAATACAGATATCGCTCGAGAGAAAAGGAGAATTATAAAAATATCCGATGAACAACTCGATTTATTTCTCGGATTATAAAAGAAAACGTCGAATGGAGGCGATTTGCTTAAAATAAAAAGTAAGAAGAAAAAGCGAGGATGCGCAACTCCCTATGCGCGATGCAGTCGGGGTTGCGGCAAAATGCCATTACCGGTTAAGAAAGTCGACGGCCGAGTTTTATCGCGTGGGTGTCGCCTCGGCGATTCCGCCTTAATTAATTGCCTGTTAACTCGAGAAAGTGCCACCCTGCGCGAAAAATAAAGTTTAAAGGAGATGGAGGATATACAAGTCGACGGGGGTAATAGCTTGCGATGTTGCCTTAAAAAAAATCCCAGTAGCGTCGGCTCGCTGCACTGCATTGGATGTTCGATCGGGATAAGAAAAACTGTTTTCTTATATCTCCCGCTGCTAGAATTACATCTTAAAGTTGAACGTTAGCGAAATTTTTAACAATATTTCACTCAAGTAACATCAAGTTCGCCGTTTGTCTTTTAACAGTCTAAATAGTGTAAATATGGTTGACGAGGGGTTTACTAAATTTGTGTTGCGCACTTATATTTAATAGATCGTTACATTTTAATACGTGCAAAACGTAGTTTTCAAAACATTAGTCTGATATTGTGAAATAAGGTACCTGTGCCTAATATGGGCATGCGCCTAATATGGCCATGTTCTGGTATTTCGAATTGACCCGTGCTACAG
>JAWWEN010034160.1:0-14633 GCA_035582955.1 Sycophila texana | reverse complement strand
AAGTACTTTTACGTCAAAATCTGAAGATCGAAAAATTTTGGCGACACAAGGCTTTCTCTATGAGAAAGCAAAAATGTATATACACCTGTTTATTTAATTCGTTTCACACGATAAGAAGTGAAAAGACTTTGATTTAAGAGACTTTTCAGAATCAAATTAACTTTGAAGAATTTGAGTTTCATAATTTTACTTACTTTCAAGAATTTTTAAAAGTGGTATATAAGTATAAGTAAACGCAGCGGTTTTTTTTTATATTTATCAAAAATAGAATTCCCAGTGGGTAATATTACAAAAATATAATTATAAAAATAAGTAACAAGCCTCTAAATGAGAATTACGATAAAAACTCGGAAACAAGTTTAAACTCAAGAAAGTTACTCGATTGCGCGGTTAGTCATATATAAAGACACTTTAGATGTTTATAGTCTTCCGCAGAAATTCTCGGCGCGTAAAACTCGTTCTTAAGCAGAAGTGCTTTTTATAATTCATAAACATTTTAAACTCCTTTACCGTAAAAATATCATACAATTATTAAACAAAAGTTATATATTATATTATGTTTCTTTCACAAAAACATAGTTACAATTAATTAAAAAATTCACGATTGACGCTTCATTACCCATCTATTTTTTATATGTAAAAAAAATAGTAATAGTTATTTATGGCACGGGTGTTCAGGTTGATAATTTAATTTCATTTTACCCGTGCGACGGTTTTCGCACGAAGGAAAGTCTCACGAGCTGAATACAAAACTTTATAGCATGAGAGACGAAAATTATCATTAAAGTTGCTATAAAGTTCACTACAAAGATTATTTGTATACATTTTTTAAATAAGTAAATAAATACTCCAAGCGCGGAAGAATAAAATGGTAACTAATGAAAAGAAAAATCCAGAAAACAATTAAAAAAAAAAACACCGCTATATAGCGCGCGCAACAGCTGAAAATCGAACAATTTAGACAGCAGTATCAATACCGCGAAGCGTCGTACCTCGTCAATAATAAATCGGGAGGCGAGCGCGAGCTCTACGGTGGCGTGCATAATGCAATATTTCTTCCGCGTAAGGCTTTTTAAACTGAAAGGCGGCAATTTGGCGAAGGGAATCCAGGCGATTATCGACCGGCCGGGGTGCGCGTCTTCCTGGAAAAGGCGCGCGAACGGGAGGAGTCGATCGCGATCGCGCGCTCGGCCAAGGTGACCCAGTACAGCGCGGTAAAAGTCGCGGATGGAGAAAAAGCTGAAAGGACGTCGCGTGGAAGCCTGCATTGCCGCGACTGGCCGTAAAAAAAAAAAAACGCAAGGGAGCCGCGAGAAAATTCTAGGCGCGTGTCCGGAAATTCCGCGCATTCGGCTATAGTCGTAAAGCGTGCGGGCGGCCTGCGCGACCGACGTCATTCGACGGGCTTAGATCGTGGTATAGGATAATCAGGGTGCTTTGATCTATTATTTAACTTATCTAAGTATGCAGGCTGATTTTTTCGCATCTTCCGCTACGCGGGCCGTGAATCGTTCCACGGAATGTGAAACTTTATCGTATGAGGTATATTAAGTATTTTTCGCGGTATATTTACTCTTGTAAAATGTGTTTTTTTTTTAAATTACAATGATAATTGAATATATTTGTTGAAAAATTATTTTTAGAAGAAAGATAATTGTGATTTTTATAATTATAAAATATAAAAACCGCTGCCAATTCATTGGCAAATTGTTTCCTCAAATAAAATGCATTGTTACCATTCATTAAATTGTGAGGAGGCAAAATAATCAACCAACTTATCTGTACATTTATACGTACAATTAGAATCTTAATTTTTATCAACAAATGTAAAAACTTATACATTTTTAAGATGCATCAATCACATTCTTGATAGAAAAACACTAAAATATCAAAAATGTCAATGTTTTGCTTTTTTTATTACAAAAACATCTGTCCACATTTTGAATTTGCAGAAAATCCGACGGTTATGCGAAAGTATTTTTCTTGTTCGTGTGTAGGAAGAAAAATAAAAAAATCAGGTATGCGGCCTACCGTGTCTGAGCGTTTTCGCGCGTACTTTATTAGAGGCGCGTGTGTATGAATTACGCGTATCTTTAGGCGGTCGTTGCGCATTATGTACAAAGAAATGGCTTGCTGGAAAGCTCCATTAGCATACGTTGACTGTCGTACATATGCGTGTGTGTGCTTAGGTTTCCTGACCTTTTTTTTTCTCTTCTCCCGCTTTGTAAGTACATCGATGGCCTAATGGAAAACGGGCGACGTCTTCTCGTCACAAAGCTAACCATGGAGAAGGATGATTGTAATTCGATGAAGGCTTTTACAATAAATCGTCTTCTCAATTACCTTTGTTTTTCTTTCTAACCGATTATTTGTAAGGTATTCTATTTATTTTTTAAATAAAAATTACATTTTTGACTGTAAATATTTTCAGATTTGTTTCAGGAGTTTTAATTCTATGGCTATGGGGGAAATCCACCAGATCTTTTAGTCCATTAGATCCATTTTTAGAAAACGGTATTCATTAAAATTCTTTTAAATAATTTAAAATTTTGAAAAAAAAACTAAGTATATGAACTTAGAACACTTAGCAAAATAGCTCCTGCGCACAAATTTACATCTTAGATTCTAAAAAAAATTGTAAGAAATTAAATAAAATCCCCTTATGCAAATGATTTCGGAAAAAAACGTTGCATGTTTTTCTCTCATTGCCATTCGAGACCCTCAGCGCGCGATCTTTCCCTCGAGATGAAACTTGATCGAAAGCAGCCGCGGCGTAATGTGTCTAATTACACAGGAGGAATCTCGCCGAGAGCCGCCTTGGCCAGATTTGCGGGAAAATTATTACGTGTCTCAATTGCATGGCGCGCAGTTAGAATACGCCGGGATCTCGGCGCGATATCCCTGCACGAAAATGGAAAACTCGCACGCTTCTGGCGCGTCCAGTGTTTACGTTGCATAATTATCGAGCGCGTGTGCGAAATCCCCGTCTGCCCCGTCATAATGTCAAAGGGTGAACGCGACAATCTCGTGGACACTCGCACACAAGGAGCGAGCGAAGGTGAATTTTTCCAAGCATGAGCCCCGTCGATAGCCCATTACACAGCCTTCCCCTAAGCGGGGAAACGCAAGTCGATCCTTCGGAAGGTCGGCTCGAAGCTGCGTGACGCGTCGCCCTTTTCTTTTTATACCCTCACTTTCTTTTTCCTGCCTGTGCATTAGTGATTTTTAATAATCGAGTAAGCTTAATATTGTGACGGCTTTTAATTATGGATCTTTTAAGATATTCCATATTGCGTGTTTTATTTCTGTCAGCTGACTTTGTAAAATTTCTTTTTCTTATAAATATTGCAATTTTTGGAGATCTAAAAGCCCACTGAAACATTTTAAAAGAAAATTACTTACAGTTAGAATTATTAAATGTTTTTTTTTACTTTTACTGTCTTTACTGAAGGTGCCACCTTATTTTCATCATCATCAGATAGTTTTCTCTTCAAATCCATTTTTAAAAATGCAGCTGCATTCAAATTAGCAAGTTCTTTGTTTTTTAAATATTTCATTATAAAGTCAAGAACTAAGTCTGGCAATTCTAAGTTGATAATACGAGGCAATGAAGCCTTAACAGAATTAAGAAATTCACTTTTTATATAATTGAGCCTCGTTTGGTTGGCAAGGGAAAATTGGTTTTTATATCTTTAGATGTCATTATTTCGATTAATCTGTTGTTCCTTATGTGCTTCAGTAGGCTATATGAATCTTTCATTGAAGAAATCGGACAAATCGCTCATGAAATCGTTGAAGAAAAGGATCTCGAATTTCCGGTCGTGTTTGCGTTTGTGGCCCATCCCTCCTCTTATGCACTTGTTGCTCGCACTCCTCCGGCGCGTATAACGGCAGGCTCGTCCGGTGCCTAGGATTTCGAGGGCATTTACCGAAAGCCAACGATCGATTCTTACTCGCGAAAGCCCACCCGGCCATTAAGCTTCGCGTGTCAGCGAGTACGACGTGCATGTAAGATCAACTGTCGTCGCTTCATTGATCTTTTATAATGTCACTATCTTAATATAATCTTCACTGGATCACTACTTTATTTAATGGTTTGAATCACATCAGACATTTTATATTACCTTAGGCAAGAAAGAATCAATTTTTATACATTACAGAGAAATAAGAGATAGATCGGTGATTTTTACGGGTTTTTTTTTTAAATTTTAACAGAAAAGTCTGTCCGTGTACGTTAAACCGTATATTAAATATACAAGATTAAAAGTAATGAATTTTCGACTGCACTAATTCTTAGCAAATCTTTTGAAAAAAAAATAAAACCGATACTTACCGAGACATATTTTCCTTCTGCTACAAAATGAAAACTAATAAACCGAGCAATGTAGCTCTATAGCCAAGAAAATGAGGAAATATTCGCCATCGTTCCAACATTTAATGAACTTCCCTTGCAGGATCGTCGAAATTTTCGTAAACGCCGTAGTAATGCAGTAGATAAAAGTTAATTTCCTCCGGCAGCTCTTGACTCGCGAGAGTGTCGTAATTACTCGAAAAACTCGAGGGACGTCGAAGGGTAGCCCGGTCTCTTCGTCGTTTTTCTGGGACGGAGACCGCGCCGCCGTCCGACGGTCGATTTCGCGATATCCGGGCGGAGCCAGACGATATTATTATTGAACGCCTGGACTAACTACCTCCGTCGTTTAATGAGACATTCCGTCGCGCGTGACTGGAGCCGAGCGATGCTCCTCTGACAAGTCCTGGTACTACGTGCAGTGCTATTACTGTGTTGGGTACCGCGCACCTAACCACCCTCAGTTAAAAAGTTGCCTATCCAAATTACCGTTGGGAGCGCAGATGTGGTTACAATAGAAAAGTACATACATACGTATTGGGTAAAAAGACCTTTTTTTTAAATAGTTTTGGTAAATGAGTAAACGGGCATTACTGTCGATAAAAATTTTTATTAAAAACGGACAACGTTTCAACTACATTTTACGTAGTCCTTTTCAAGTCGATATTTAAATCACAAACATCGTCTTAAATTAATTAGTATCACATTGAGATACACTGTCAATTAAGTCTCATAGGATAATCCAACATTGACAATGACGATGTATCTCAATGTGATACTAATTAATTTAAGACGATGTCTGTGATTTAAATATCGACTTGAAAAGGACTACTTAAAACGAACTTAAAAAAAATGAAAATAATTGACTCTAAAATTAACTAGAGCTATTTTTATATATTTAAACATTCGATTTAATCATCTTAGTATATGTTAAGAGTAAATAAAATTTCTGGGTTAAGAGGCAAAATTCAAAAGGATACTTATAACAATTACATTTAAATTTGAACCAACAAAGAAATTATAAGACAAGCTTTCTTAGAAAAAAAAATTAAACAGTAGAATTCGAATGCTATCTATTCCCACTTTCCCAGAATTCATGAAAAGTGTATAAGAAGGAAATATAAGACGCTTGATTGTCAGATACACGCATAAGAAAAATTATGGCAGAATGGTTAACTTGAAACAACGACTAACCTCCAAACATTTAAAATTTCCTCGTTCCCGCAGAAATGGAGATACGCACGTAGTCGTCTAAATCTTGCCTTGGCTGGGCGAACAATAAATCCCAGCGATGCCGACGAAAAATTCAGGGTCGGCCTTCGCCGCCGAGGTGTTCGGCGGCACAAACCCTACGGTGACAATCAGGTATTACGAACGTCGTTGCCCACCGAGCACAAATTGACCAAATGCTTACGAATGCTTGAGACTCGCGCTCCGAGTCGCACAAGTGCCTTCCCCCGGACTGGTTACGTACACATCCGCGAGAAAATTTACTTCCAGCCGACTGTACACAAAACACTTTTCTTTGAAGGTTATGCGTTTTTCTCCTCTAGTTTGGACAAAACGTACGAATTGTTGATGAGCGTCTTTTCGTTACCGAGTGCCTACATTTTCTGGCGGCTGAGCAACTGCGACTCTCAAAGATGCTCCAAGAGGACTGGCAAGGCCAAGATTCGATGTTTCAAGTATCCGCACTTCATTAGCAACTACCTTCAAAATTGCCAAAGAATCGGCGCTGACTCGTTGTGCAAAAAAATGGTAAAGATCGCCTGCGGGACGCAGAACACTTTGTTCATCGACTTGGAAGCTTGCATCGGACTGCGCGCGAGTTTTGAAAATCATAATAGGGGACTTGTGAAGACAGCTTGCTTGTTGATAAAATATAAAAAAGACAGCAATCAGCAATGTCAAAGGTACATTACAATGAGTTTTCGAAAAATTCTCATAATTATTTTTTTTTTTTAAACGTAAATAGTGGTTCTGGCACATTTTCTAATTCAGACGCTTAAAAACATTCATGTGTGCAAATAAACGATTTTTCTTCGTATCCGATATTCAGATGTACATCCACATCCGAATTGAACACTAGTTTGTCTGCGAACAAGGCCAGCACCCCGAGTGTCGATTCAAAGACTAAAGAAGAAAGCGAGTCAAAGAATCCAACGCATTGTGACAAGACTGTGCAGTGTTCCAAGAGTACGGAATTTTTGAAAGTATCGCCGGAGTTGAGATTTTTTTCCCGTTCGTCCTTAGTCATCAACCGAATGGAACCAGGCAAGACTCAACAACAGCAGCAGAAGCAGCAGCAAAAGCAACAGCAGCATCGAAGATTCCCAGAAACGCAGGGCTTCGACCTAACCGCTTCGCCGTCCCTCGAATACGTCGCCAACTATCGGCCGGAGTTCAACCAGAGCGCAGGGAATGGAGAGCCGAACTTGCGCAGCTTCTCATCCACTGCGATTTTTGGGCTGCAAAGTGGCCATTCGCGCGCTCGCACTGTCCCTGCGTACTGCTCTGACTTGTACGCCGACAAAAATGTGCGTAATTTTAATAGTGGTTTTCTCGCACGAGTGTGAGTTTAGCGCACGAGCGAAGCGAGAATCCATTTTCACACGTGTATCGAACAATATTTTATGCAACGACGGAAGCAAAACGCCATTTTCGTACGCGCAAGCGTGAGTAAAAGGGACTTTTCGATACGCCGTGCGCAAAGACACGACTTTGCGCACGCACGCTCAAAATCAGCTTCGCAAAATCGTATCTTGCACACGTTGTATCAAAAAATACTGTTCGATACATGAGCGAGGAGGTGATTTTAGCCTCGTGTGACGTTTGCGCACGAGCGAAATCACATTCTCGCCCTTGTATCGAAATGTACTATTTACGCACAGAGCTGCATAAAAGCACTTTTCTTCTAAAATTAATAACGGACATTGGTTGTAGCATCTTTACAGAAGACGCAAGGCTGATATAATAAAAAATGAAATTGTTTCGCAGTACGTGTTCTCCCAAAAGAGCAGAGGTCGCAAAAGGGAGAGGCGCATCGAGCGCATCCGCGAGCTGCTGCAGCGAACGGAGAAGGAGATGCTGCGCTACTCCAGCTTCATCGAGGACGACCTGTCCTCCCTGCACAGCGTGGAGGGAGCCGACGGCAAGAAGCGCAGCGTCGCATCGTGCGACGTCCAGGCCGTGAAGAAGATCCTGCTGGACGACTACATCACCGAGGTGAAGGAGATCGTGCGCGCGGAGAGCTGCCAGCTGGAGCAGGAGCGCGAGGCGCGCATTCTGGAGGAGCTGAAGCAGCGCATGGACGAGGACCTGATAACGCCGCCGGCCGAGCCCGCGCCCTCCCTTCGTTCCAACAGTTGGGCCTCGTGCGCCCCTTCTTGTCGCTCGCCCACGACGTACTGCAGCCCAAGTCGCAGTTCCTACGACACAGCGCGCGAGTGCTGCTGCTGCTGTTACTGCTGCCATTGCCTGGCGAGGTGCTGCGACCCGGCGGAGCTCGAGGGAGGGAGGCCCGCGAGCTTGCAGGCTGGATCCTTCCTCAGGGGTACCGGCGGCTCGGCTCCCAAGCGAGTTCATAGGATTAGGGCATCTAGCGCTGACATGTCCAAGAATTGCCCCACTTGCGTCGACAACATAGGTATCAAGTCTACTTTTATCGGTGAAGCTACTGTTTCTTAAAAAGCTTTACTCCTGACCTCCTCACAATGACCAATTTATTTCCCCAGAAACAGGGAATAAATTGAGTTATTATTCCCTAGGGAAATAAAGAAATCTTGATTTCATGTCTCCGGAGAGGGAATAAAGATTTCATTATTCCCTGTACAACTGTTTTTGTTTTTTTGCAAATTTATTTTCGGTTAATAAAGAGGCCACAGGCTCGGGGATCAAGAGTAAAGTACTATATGTTAAATAATATGTCACATGGGACCAAAGTACATTATTCCCGTCGGAAAATTCTAGCCCTCGCTTCGCTCGAAACTGGAAACTTTTCCCTCCCGGAATAATACTGCACTTTCCCCCTTGTTACATAATACACTATTCTCTAACTTTTAATTAAAGGGAATCATTTTAACTCAAGTTTTCTCATAACTTATACGTGAGAGATATTTTTTACGTATTCAGTTTCATTAGTTTATAATGCACATTAAGCATAATTGTGCAATATTATTTTACGTCCTTAAATCAAAATGTAAAATCTTATCTCGTACAATGAGATATAATTGTACTGATTATACTTTGGTTTTTCTTACAGCTTAAAACTATAGTTGCATCCCACTTTTTAAACAATTATTATTCATTTTTGTTTTATCAATTGTTTCGTTAGAGGCAATGATATAATTTCGTAGTACGGAGTTGCAAACGTAAATGGACTGGGTTTAGATAGTGAATCTTAGTCGGTCGCATAAATCATTGACCTTTACTACTAGAAATAGATCTGTATTTCTTTATTTTATATTTATTTGACCAAAATTCATAAAAGCGTATAGCAGTAGCTGATATTGCTTTGTATTTTGGTATTCGTTGTGGTATTCGCAATTATGAATTTGAAAGCTCAGCCTGGAAATAGAAGAAATATTTTTTCACTACGCCCGAATGTTTCGCCACTCCGTACGGAAAGCCCGTTTTTTCTGCACGCTCAACAAAATACGTGCGCTCAAAATCGGGCTTTCCACACATCGTAGCAAAAAATACCGTACGATACTATGAATTTACTAGCGAAAAGAAAAGTTTTGTAAGCATGAACTTGAGGAATTTAATAGAAAAAGTCAATTAATAACGTCTTAATAAAATGTTAACTTGATTGAAATGAATATAACTTTCTCGAGGGTATTACCAAGAATTCGTCAGTTTTCCTGCGACGGTTTCTCTGTCGTTACAGTGCGCCGCCGCGACTGGTTGAAAGAGGATCTGTGGGCCATGAGCGACAAGGCAAAATCGAGCCACTCGCTGGACTCGGGCGTGCTGACTGACTACCCGCGTCAGGCGGGAGACTGGACCTCCTCGGAAGGGAACAGCACGCGCCGCGCCGACATCCGGGAGGTGCGCAGCTGCTGCTCCGGGGTAAGCTGCACCGACGAAGTACTCTGCCAGCGGGTCGAGAGCGCCGTCCGCAAGTTCACGGAGGAACTAATACTCTGCGAGAGGCGGGCGCGCGATCGATCGAGGTCGAACCGAAAGCGGCGGGACAAGTGGCGGGTACGCGACTTTTCTTGCATCAACTGAGCTTTTACAAAATCGAGACAGATATCGCGGATTTTAAATCAAAATTCTTCTCTCACTTTGTCCTTTTTTTTTCGAGAGTACCTTCTTTTCGTACCAAATATTTACATAACTTACAATTTTAATATTTGAACTTAGATTTTTTAAATAGTAATTTACGTTCTACGATTATTCTGAGTATAAAGTCAGTGTAACGCCAGTTTTTAATCTAATCTTAACATTTTATCACTATCTTAACGAATGTAAGCTGTTCCACGTAAAATGCGTGTTTTTGAGACAGCTTGAATAATTATACAAGTTTAATAGAATTAAGTGTCCAAAAAAAAAAGATAAACAAATATTTGTATTTTTTTATTAAGTAATCGTAAACTTATTCATTTATTTAAGTAATTTATACATATTTATAGTGGGTAAATTGTGAAAAAGAAACAATAGGCAATCCATAATTATTAATTTACGTAAATCATGTTTCATTCTCTCTGCTTTAATAAGTTATTTAGCTCAACTGTCACTAGCAGCACTATAGAGGAATAATAAGTTATGAATTTATAAAGAAGCGCATAATTTTCTCATAACTGTTTCATCGAATTTTAGAAACTTCGTAATCTTTCGTAGAAAACCTAATAAAAAAGTAAATCACTGAAAGTTTTAATATAATCAAGACGTTGAAACTCAGCATAAAATATAAAACTATAAAGTTAGCTTAATTTTGCATTACAATAAATATGATTACAAAATAGATGAAAAATAATTCATTTTTAATTTTAATGCTTCGCAATCTTTATTGTGATATATTATAACATCATTTTCTCGTAAATAAGTTGACGTCTTTAAATTTGCAGACAGCACCGAGGGATCAAAGCGTCTTTAATTATCCAAGGAATTCTCTTTGCTCCAGTGAGGATGAATTCATTACTGGCATATCGACGCCGTCACTTGTCTCTCTCTCCGATTTGGAAATCCCTACGTCAATCCAAACCGAAACTTGACGTTTTTATCTTTATTGTTTTGTTCGTTTATTCTGTAGACAGAGTGTTTTTATTGTCTTTACATTTTTTTATTTTGTCGAACATGTTTTTTTTTTTACTATTTACTATTGTTTTTAGAGTAAATAAAAATTTAATCTATAAAAAGTGAAACTTTGCATTAAAATGTTTTAGCCGCTCACGTAGTTATAAAGATAAAACGGATCACTGTAGTTTAATATTCATTTGATTATCATAAAAAGACTGATCACTAGTTATTATAATTAACTTGATTGTGGATGCACTTAAAAAGATTCACTTTCATCAAATTTCTTGATAATAAAAAAATAGCAAATAAAATTATACATTTTTTCTTAAAATAAATTTCTATGTATTTCACGTATTTGTTGTATTGTGGTTAGCAAATTATTGCTTGTATTGATTATGTCAAATTAAATTATTATTCCATTTCGGATATAGTGGCTAGGGAAAAAGTTTCTAAAAGCAGAGAGTAAAAGGAACATTTTCGTCTGTTTAGATTTAATTTTCTCGTAAAATTCGCGTGAAACCAGAGTTTTTGGGCTTTTTTTCGAACGGCCCCACTGCGCAGCGCCGAGCAACGCGCCTGCGATATCAGAAAAGCGATAGAGCCGAAGTGCCGGCGTCGTTGCGTATAATTGAGGTATGCGCGGCGCCTCGGGGCTCGGACGCGCGGCCGGACAGCGAAGAGATGGAGAGAGTGGCGGGTCGCGACCGCATCATTAGACGAGAACTGGATGCTTCCTTCCTTCGTCGGCGTCAGTTGTTCCTGCGGTTTCCTTTGACGCAGCCACTCGCGGCGTCCAGCTGGGCGGAAGCGCGATACGCGCCTCTGAGATGGACGAGTGGAGCCGGTTAGAGAGGCAGGCGTTACAAGCCTGCTCTAGAAGAAAAGAGGGCTTCTTTTATGCCTCGCCCGCACAACGTATACGCGGGCTCCTGTTCATTTTGCGTGCGGATCGCGACCGATGCGTTACGCGGAAGCTGATTTAGGAGAGACATTCAACATTTGTGTCCTGGCCACGTGCTTTCAAAATTTCTTTCAATTAAATCTTTTTGCCAAGGACATTCAACATTTCTGTCCTTGTCACGTGCTTTCAAAATTTCTTTCAATTAAATCTTTTTGCCAAGGACATTCAACATTTCTGTCCTTGCCACGTGCTTTCAAAATTTCTTTCAATTAAATCTTTTTGCCACGGACATTCTAGATTTATGTTCTTGTGTTCTTTTCTGAGACTTTGGTCTAAAATCATTGATAAAATACATTACTAACAGACATTTTCTTTGCGCGAATGGGGTTTTCAAATTAACAGTTTGTTCATTGTTTTTCATTTGAATAGATATAATAAAATTTTAAAAATGGTGTCAAGGTGAGGCTAACTACAATAGAGCAATTCGTTTAACTTCTTTTTATTTGCTTTTATATACAATTTAATTGTAATATATTATTTATTTATTTCGTCTAAAAAAATTTCATTGATATTGATTGACGTGAATAAATGTTTCAATTTCGTAAATATAAAGGTAGAAGTATCATTTAACGAAAAATTATTACTCTTTTTGAGCGTCTCGATAAGCTGTCGCTTCAAGAAACAGCCGCATATACTCTACAACATCCCCTTCTGATAGACGACGCAAGAAAAAGCCGCAGCGTCTCTTTGTTTCGCACGCGCGCGCCTTCGAGAATTGACCCATAAGGGAGAGAAATAAAACGACGGGAAAGGGAAAAAGATGCGCTGCGGCGGAAACTCGCGCCGCTGGGCGCTCGATGTCTTTTTGAAGCGGGTGATGGTCTCGCGATCAAAGCAAATGTTTGTCCGACGTGCGGAAGGAGAACGCGAGGATTTCTCCCCGAGTGCTTTTCAACTGGCCTTTCTCACGGAGAATGTGCAACTGACCACTTTTCCGTCCCCACGCTTCCCCACCTCTTTAACAATATTTCATTTTTTTTTCCTTTTGTTTGTTTCTCTCTCGCTTTAATACTTGTTCGTATATAAATTACAAAATCCATAGTTAAGGCTACTTTGGTTTAAGAATTTGATGTCCATGTCGTTTTTTATCATTTAGTTTATATTTAGTTTAGTTTACTATATACTTTTTCTCCTGTATAGTCCGTAAAATTATTAAATAAATAAATAAATAAATAACTATTTTATATTTTGAATTTTATTTTTCAGCCTACTTAAAAATTCTGCAAGCATAAATTTGACAAATTCAGAATTGACAAATTTTCAGCTCAATCGATAATACACTATTTCCAGCTTTTTTTTCTATCCATCATAGTGCAATATGCGTAATCGCAGCAAATAATCGCGAAGAAATATTCGTATAGCAGCTTTCGATCGCAACCCCCGCTAGTACCCCTCGTATTAGTAGACGAGCAAAGATCGAAACATATCAGCGGCTTCATTGAAGGGCCCTGAATAAAAATCGAGCCACAAAGCGCAAGAAGATTACACCCCGTCGTTTGGAGATCCTTTGCTCGAGCCTAGCGGGCGCGATAAGGTGATTTGCTCGGTGGCTGATCTCGGTAATTACGCGCTTCTTTCTTTCTTCCTTTTTTTTGGCACGAGGCTGCAGCTAATGGAGACGCGCGAGGACTTAGATTTTCAATGGGACTCCCATTCATGCACCATCGCCGTGGGACCTAAATGGCAGTATCGGGTTCGCTAAAGCCCAGAGCGGCTCCCGACGCAGATCATGCTTATTGAAATGTATATACTGCGCCGAAGATTGGCTAGTCACTCGATGCACAGATGCTGTCGGGCACACAATTTTAACTATGCGACAACTCCTTTCATCTCGCTTATAATATCTTTCGTGTGCAACTATATAGAGTACATTAGCATATACGATGTGTGCACTTATACTTTACGAGCATAATTATCCAATGTTTAAAATCTTGAGCTTTTTTGTGAAAACGCTACCTTTTTAGTAAGAGTGCTAAAAATAATCGAGGAAAATGCGACACAAGTTACCTGCACCCTGTACGGACAGATACTTATGAAATTTACAGCTTCATTAATCAAATTCTATTTTTTTTTTTTAATGTGCTTTTGGTGTTACATTATTATATTTATCGACAAAGCATTTATGAACAAATTTACTGAAATGATCTGATATCTACGTTTTATAAATCGAAAATCAAAAAAGTATAAGTATCAAAATACAAGCATATAAAAATCAGCATTATACAGATGCAGTAGAAAATAGGTGAAGTAGATTGGCTGCACGTAAAAATGTTATCGCTATCTTTCTAAGAAGTGATAAACCCCAGCATTTCAGCTGAACACAAAAGTACACAAAGTCGACGGCATGAAACATCTCGGGGTGTTCGCTCGTAAAAGCTCATGCGCGCTTCTCCCGGAGCAGCGACGGGGTCGACCTTTAAACTCTTCCGCACTGATCCGCGGAAAAGCAGATCGCACGTGGGTTGCTGAGCCGCGCTTGCATGAGCTTTGCGCCGATCACTCCCGGTTCCCTCTCGACCTACGAACCTCTTACTTTTATTGTGCCTGGGGTGGTATATATATAGGTGTACGCATGTCGCACCAGTGAGAGGAGGACGAGTCAGACCTGGACGATTGTTTGTTGGAAGGCGAAAAGAGCACGAGGAGTTGTTTGCTTGGCTCTCGAGACGAATCAACGCTTCAACTTTGACCGCTGATTGTTACGTCCACGATGGGCACTGATATTTTTCCTCCACGAGCGATGTTTTCTTTTCAACGTTTTTTCTACCGAGAATTTTATCTTGAAATCGTTGCCAAAACTAATTTGTCTATAGGTGTCACTATAGAGAATTTTCTCTCGTAATCGTTAAGTGAATATCATTGCAATTGAAGTATGTTGATTGCTATATTAATTTTGAACGGTTGTGGAAGCTTTGTAATTTTTACAATAAAGAATTTTCTCTTAAAATTACAGAGCTTTACTTGTAAAATTTACTATAAGCTTTCTCAACCATTTGGACACCCTTAAGGGGATCCAACACCGTTAAAAATGGCTTCACAAAAGTACCTAAAAATAAATGAAAATGAATTAATAAAAAT